>APFE030886272.1:35425-55362 GCA_000404065.3 Pinus taeda
AACAGGTTTTATTCACTATCACAATAGAATGAATAAATCAAATGCTGCAGATCTAGCCAGGTCCAAATGGGACCCCAAATGCATGAAGAGTTTATCAAATTACCAAATGAGGGAGTGTTCAAATAATCTTTAGTTTTGTTTCATGTGTTCCTATATTATCAATCCAACAAATTTCCAGTTAGCATCCAAAAGTTAGACAACAAGGGAAATCCAAGATCTGTCATATTTTGGACACCATGGATCCAAAGATCTTCCATATTTAGTTGTTCATGATTGTATAAGCAAGCTAACCAGTAGCTATCAACCTAGAATCAGTGAAGACGTTAAGAGAGTTTTACATTTGGAAAAGAACAATAGAGTGGGACACCGGTATCTATACCCAGACCACACAGAAATCAAGATATATGGATGCCAACTTACTCCCTACAAACTGCCCAAATAACTCCCCATGAGGATATTTGCATTAGAGTATTTAAGACAAATCATAAACTCTGATGAATTTAAATTCCTGTCAGCTAGGAAGAAGACCCAATTTAAAATAAAAAACCAATTGGGCCCTTTTATTTGTAATAATAGGGAAGTTGGACCAGAAGTAGACAAAATCTTACAGGAGATGAAATTCAAGAGTAGTTTAATGTTGCAGTATGACCCTAATGGAGTCATAAATAAACTAAGGCTCAAATTAAAATTGACTCCTTTCATACATGATACCAGGCCAGGCATTGAGAGATATGCCAACCAGTTAGAATGGTTGGAAGACACTTTAATAGATGTGGACAGTATCTTAATCGATGTGGAAAAGAAGATTGATACTAGTTCCTTTCTGCATGTTCTAGCCCTAGAAGAACATATGAATATTACTCCCATTTTGTAGACTCCAACCAATAAGGACAAAAATGTGAAAAGAACAAAGGAAGAAGTCTCTAGCTCAGGGATGGACACTACAACTGACATGTTTGAGATCATCTATAGGAAGAGGCCCAAGCTTAATCATGTAACTCAACAACAAGACACCACTGAGACAGTGGAAATCAATGACATTGATACAATGGTTGGAAGGTGTAAACTCTAACCTTCTACTTCAAACAGTCAACTTATTGAGAAACAACTCAGCATTGAAGTCTCTTCATCAAGCAAGCCCGTGGATAGGGAGAAAGATATAAAAGAAAAATACAAGGAAATTATGTTGAGGAATAAGGTATTGAAGGCTAAAACGTATGCCTGGTACTTCAAACAACCCAAATCATTAGCAGACTACAAGAAGACTGAATTTGAAGTTTTGGCTAGGGATGTTCACCCTATTGACCAAATTGAGTTCCACAAATAGGAAGGTGAGATGATTTATTCCATAATGACAAATAAGGCAATGACTATGCACAAAATTAAAAGCTCACTGGATAATATCACTACATAGTTCAAGCTGGAAAGGTCATCCTTCATGGCCAAGGACAACAGAATCAAGTGACTGGAAGACTTGGTGATTGAGCTTGGGTATAATCGTAATGATGTCAAGGTTGCAGAGAAATTAGTAAAGAAGAAAACTAAGGATATTGCTTCTTTAAAGAAATAATCGAAGTTGCCTCATTCAAATCATCCACAAACCAAGGAGGTCCTAGAAAGCAAAGCCCATTAGGAGGAGATGATGGACCTCATTCTCAAACTAAATGATCAATTGAAAAGAAATGGATAAATAATTGGACAGTTTGATACTGTTAAAATAGGTTAGCATTGAGACAACCACTAACACTGCCATTCCAATAGTCAGTACAACAGTACCATCAACCTTGGTAGCTTCATTGGCCTCCACGGCTCCACTGGCTACAACACTTCCAGCTACAACAACATCTATATCAGCAACAGGTTCAACAATAGTAGCAGCTCAACTGAATGATGAGGTAAGCAAACTGGTCAAAGCCATGGAGGACATGTCCATTCAAACGCTAGTGATAAATAGACTCAAAGAAAAAATTACAAGTCTGGAGGATGAGAAGAAACTGATATAAATTATGCACAAGAATGAAGTTCAGAAGTCAACCAGGTTGACTGAGACGATAAAGAACGTAGAGAAAGAGTTAACATTGAGGGAGCCTCTTGCCCAAGCTAAAGAACAATTGTTGGCCAATATCATTGAGTATGTCAATGATATTTGACCATATATACAAGGTCTCTTTGAATGATTTAGTCAAAGAAGCTCCTGAAGAAATTCAAAAAGTTAAGGCCGAACTTGGAGATATGCTAGAAGAAGCCACCAAAATAATCCAATTCCTTAATTCTAAAAATAAATATGAATTGGAGGAACTAGACATAGCTGACAGGACTGACACCCTACTAGAGGTGAAAAAAGTGCTCACTAAGAGGAACTTAATGATAAACCTTGAGGACAAATCCCAAACCATGGAACTGGCTATAGATAGCCTCATGGTTAAGTTTGATGCTTTGAGGTAGAAAGGTCTACCAAATCCCTTGGTGATAAATGACAGATTTATGCCACATGGAGACTACAACAAGAAAACCAGAGAGGTGGTGAGACCAATAATTCTTCTATGAAGGGGATGCCTACAGGAAAGGTTCTATACCAAACATTTGAGAACCTATTTTACCTCCAACATGAGGCAAATCACCTTTTCTTGAATAGACCCACCTTTGAAAAGTACATAGAAGCAAATGAAATCTATAGAAAAATGGTAAATATCAAATTACGAGATGCAGAGACATGGGAGAAATTAAATGACTTACTATAAAAATATAAGGTAAAATTGAAAATAGAGCAGAAAAAGAAAAGCTACAAGTCAGCCAGATGGAAGATTATTAGTTAAAAGGGAAAAATAAAAAGAACAATTAGCATGAAGACAAATAGAAAAGGAGAAAATAATACAAAAGATCTAATAACATAGCCTAATTAAATAAGGACAGATTGCAGTAGTTGAATATCTATCTCTATCTTATTGTATGAGGATATTTCTTTTTCCTAGATTAATTCTAAAGATAGTTTGGGATATTTTGTAACTATTTTATATAAATAATTCATAATTTGAAGTATAAAGTGTGGATTGCTAAACATTTCTATAGTTATATTGATCTGTAACCTTAGGGTTCATTGAACTAATTTTTCAAGTCAACAGACTGGACTAAGCAATAGAGAGATTGCATTACATGATTCATGCGTTGATCTACTTCAGTGAAGTATTTTCTTTTCATCAAATTGTTATTTTCTTAAGTGTTTCACAAACTTGCATGTTATATAAATTGAATGAATTAACGGGAATTATATTACAAAATTTGTTTAAGTACACTTTTTCTTGAACAATTAATCATTTTAATGTTTTCTTCTGATATCTAGATTAGGGAATCCTTTATTCCTCCCTAGTTTTGATTGACCCCTACCATTTCACTCATTATCTAGTTTAAGGAACCCTTAATTGCTCCTCGAATCTGATTGAAGACAAATTCACCATCCAACCTTGAGATCTAAATTTAATCAGCTACCTTGCCCTATAAAAACTATCTTTAGAACTTGATACAGTCTTGTTTTCTTAACACTTGACCCCATATCCCAATGGTAAAAGACATACCCCTATCCATCTAAGTCAGTGACTCCACCACCAAATCTAAATCAAAACCCAATTACAATCATAACTAGCCTAAAATCAATTAACTAAACAAAGTTAAATCATAAAGAGAGAGCCCTCTCTGAGCATTACGAAGGATAGATCCTAATCCTCAAAGTAGGTTTGTGGTTACCTATATCATTTATTTCACAACAACTCTAGAGAAATTTTGAAGAGATAACACATTCGAAGCATATTTTGTAATATATTCCAAAACCGTATGTCAAGATGCTACTAGTTTAGAATCAACAATTTCTTTCCATATTGTTAAAAGATCAACATTGTGAATATTTAAAAAGCCATCATTCTATTGTTCTTCATATTTGTTTTTTCCTTTTTCATCTATGAGAATTATACTCATCATGAACCTTCCATGGAGCTTCGTAATGACATGAAAAGAGGGACCCATTTTTGCATAGACAAGAATCAACACTACATTTTGTGTTTCTTTATACTTTGTTGACTAAATGCTCATAATATTCATGAGGCTTGCATGAAGAAAATTGTGAGATCTTCAAAAGGCAGGGGTTATCATTAAGACTTCAAGGAACCATGACATTTTGATGGTGGATGTCCCGTGGGATCTAGATTGTAAATATTTGTCGAAGTAGCACTTCATTGCATGAACAACCAATTGGTTGGACCAGTCCATTATTTCCATATTCTAAGCTCCTGGCAACCATAGGAAATCATTGATGTGTGTTGAACCTCTATGCTACCACTCATACATGGGGAAAAATGTAGTTAAGATATATAAACAAACCAAAAGAGAAAAGATATTGTTCCAAAAAAAAAACAAACATCAAAAGTAAAAGAGCATGAACCTATAGCAAGAGTCTTTAGGTCGAAGATATTTCTAAAGAACCAATTCATGAAAAATATTTAATCTTTGAAGCATATACATAACAACTATAAGTGGGTGGTTAATAATATTTTCGATTTTTTTTGTACGCTCATCTTGTGGATGACAATGTGTGTTCGAAGGCATACAAAAATGTAAGTTAGGCCACTATGTTTGAGCTACATTTAATGTAAAAAACAAAGAGTTGGGAAATACAAATGTGTGATCATGTGAGTTAGTTCAAAAAGACACTTTGTCCAAAATGCCCGTGTACCCCTAAAACAACAACCAAAATGCAATAATTTCCCAGCCAATTTATTCTGAGGTAAATCCCCTAGTTGTTGATGCAAATATTGAACAGTTACAGGTGCATTCTCATGGAAATTCTTCTTCAAGAAGAAATAATATGTTCCCTCATTATGATGTCACATAATCATATTCAATAGGCAACATTGAAACTGAGGATGACATTGAAATCTTTGATAATAATACCTAAGTAGATTAAAAGCATATTCTGGCATTTCAACATTTCAAATATGTGGATGCAACCGAAAAACATCACCACTGTGGAATAAAGTAAGGAATTCCATGTCTAGAAACCCTTTAATATTATATCCGTTAATGGGAGATGTACCAATGTCTGGCCAGTCCACTAGTTCATCAGCTCTAGAATTTGTGTTTCCAATGAATCTTCTTATTTGATCGACTATCGTACATTCATTAGGTATGTGAGAAAGAAATGATAATGGATGATAGTTCAAAAAATCAACCCCTCCCCTCCCTGTAATTTTTCAATGTCCTCATCAACTCTCCTTGTTTCATGCAGATCACTATCTACATATTGTAGCCTTCTACACACATGAGTAGGTATTTTTGGTAGAGTAGTAATAGAATCCATATCAATCTCAACATCCTTGTAATATTCATCCATATAAATTTTGTAAATTAATGCATCCATCACACACTATATCTTCACATAGCATTCATAATATTTGGAGTTAACACCATGTCTTCTCACAATCAAGAAATCAAGTTATTATACTTGTCGTGGAAGTTTCTACACAATCAAATATATTTCCTATGGAAAACTAATTGTATGCCCATTATATGTATACTACCCACCACGAGCATGTTTCACTTACAGTATTGGATTTACTCGTGCTATTAGCATTTCTTCAAATTGTGTTCAAAATCATAGAACCTTAGGTTGTTCATTATGGTCCATATTATTAAAGTAAGAGAAATGGTGTGAACCTTTCTCACTCTTCCATATTTTATAGATGGACCCGTCATTCCATGTCACAACATGTATACCAGGATAACATTCATTATACACTTGTCACATTTGCACAACAGAAAATTGATTAACCTTTCACCAAACATTTTTATGCACCCTAATCAGGTATCTACTAAAATGATGGCAAACATTTCCATTTTCTCTACCAAATAGAAATCTAGATTGAGTATGATGTTAAACAACTTGGCCAATTAGAGCATTGATTTGAAGATTTGTTTCCATAAAATGATGGGAATCTATTCTTCTATATTGCTTGCAATTGGGCTCATTCTACTTAGAAAGATTATTTATGATAATGGTAAAATGACACATATTAAAAGTGGCAAGTTAAATTTCTGAAGTGAATAGTAAGTTGAACAAAGAAAGCATATACATTTTATTGCTAATTGCACCCTTCGAGCTAAAGTTATCGAACCAACAAACATTTCCTTAGTTGTGAATTTATTTCTCCATCATTACTCTTTCAAATATTGTTCTAGAAAAGAACATAAAATAAAATATGCATTAAGCAATTACAAAATATATATTGAAATGTACAAAAGCTCTGAAAATAAATCCACTTGGAGCACTTGTCTTGTCCGAAGAGTTTGAGTATGCATATACTCTCTAGAAATAACAATATTGTCTAAAAAGTGTCATCATGAAATTCTTGGTACCAAATTCACACGAGAATGTCCCAAATTATCAACCAGCCAAGGATGCATAATATTATCAATAAAACCATCTAATGCTACAAATAGTTGAATGACATCATTATGATTATTTTGAATTATTACATTTCTTCCATCATTTCTATAACACTAATATTTTCCACTTATATAGAGGCTCTCTATGAAAACAGAATGTTCTAAAGTAAGATTAATATCACCAATATTTACAATACATGAAAAATTAGGAGATACACAACAACAAAGAAAATAAACATTTCAACGAAATGTTATTTCCACAAAACATCCAACTTTTCATAGTTATAGTTAAAGAGTTCATTTCTTTGAGTGAATAAAGATCTCGAAGAGCTAACAATATTCACTATATAGTTTCTGCAAGGAATTCCCCATCCTATATTTACAACAAGATGTTCCAAATTCTCAACCATGTTAGTAACCATATTACTATCACCAAATAAACCAGATGTTGCAAATTGTTCATTGGCATCATTGTGCCAATCTTCCAATATTCCATTTCTTACATTGTTTGTAGAGGAACATTGATTCTCACTTGTATAAATAGTCTCTTTGTAAAAATAATGCTCCCGAATAAGCTTATTTTTAGAAAAAATTGGTATTATGGAAAAATTTAAACATCAACATCCATGAAAATGAACATTTGAAGAAAATTTTCTTCGCATGAAAATACTCATGTTCCCATACTTACGGTTAATGATTTTTTCATGTTGATGATTTATTAAAGTTCTTTTAATTTTATGATACAGAACTATTCTACACGCATTTACCACAAACTTACTTATCCCATTCCATTATTGGTGATATTTATTTTCTCTTTGACATCTACTAGTAGACTGAGGTCTTTCAAAGTACTTGCTTGTTCCTTTACATAAAATTTATACAAAAACAATATATACTTTTGTAATTCGATTTTTCAATCGTACATCTCATCTTGCATCTTGAAGAATTTCGAATATTCATGTTTAGTAAGTTTAAACATCAACTAAATTTCAATAATAAATACACTTAAATACTAACAATAAGCATTTCAAATCACAAAGATATACATAAATAAACAATATTTCAAATATTTCAATACATAAAGAACCATCAATTACATGATTTCATATAGGAAATAACAAAATATTGTATACATCCACTAATAGATAACAAAAGTTGACACAAAAAGGTACATTTTTCAATCTACAAAATAACACGTCAACCCAAGTAATCTCAGTAAAAAATCCAAATTCGTATTACAATGATCATCAAAATATGTCTTGAACGATTAAACAAACATGACATCTACAACAATATCCAGAAAAAAACGTGTTGAAGCCTCAAAGGCTACAACATGATATCCACAGGCAATAGTGCTATATTAACAACAACATATGTGTTTGTAAAAATCGAGAAAACATTTCCATTTTCAATAAGATCATTGAAACCTTCAACCAATTTCACATGGAAACCAAATCTTTCAAAGAGGAAGACACCATCAAAAAATAAATTTGTACATAATCCAATATCTAAATCATATAGCTTTAATTGCACTTCCATGCAACCCAACATAATAAATTTTCATTCAACTACATGAAAAGGTAGGTAGCTTGGTTGATTGCTATTTATATCCATTGCGATAGTATCAACAAATCTCCATATGAACCCATACTTCAAAATATTGTAAGATTCGTTCATTCAAAGCTTGGCCAAATTCAAAATTTTCTATCTCTTAAAGTGACCAAACAAATGTAGAACCATTGCTTAGAAAGCAAAGCATCTAGTTCCCATACAATCCTAATGACATAGATCGTATGTCAGTGGTAGGATTAAATGAAAAATCCCATGCGCTCCTTATAAGATCCAAACAATAAATAGTGTAACCATAGGAAAGGTAATCATCATAATATTTTTCTAAATAAAGCCAGAAAACATTTATTTTATGAAAGATAGCCTTCTTTTAGGCAATTACACCAACAAAAGGAGGTTTTGTGCTTCTCCAAACCATGTCTACAGTAGTGTAGATAAAAAAATGTGATTCCATATTTTTCCACACATATTTCAGCATAACCCAATCATATTTCCTTGGACTAAATTTCTCCAACGAAGAAGAAGAATCCCCACTCTCCAACATTAATACCTCCAAGATTTCTAAAGGTCTTTGTAAAAGGGGTTACTATGAAATAATTCTTAGAATGTAAAGAACTTCTTGGTGCACTACACACAATCATCGATCAAACTGTACATTCAATTTTGTATCCAGAAGGAAGAAAAGGAAAAAACAATTGAGATATGTTCAATAAAGATCCGCAAAGAAATAAATCCAAACTCTTTTTTGTCCCATCGATTATAAGCAACAAGAAAAATCGGGTTTTCCAATAGAGAACTCCATTCTTTATAAACCAACCAAAATTTTATCAGCACCAATAAAGGAATCCAATGAAATATAAGCTCTAGAATTTCAAATGGTAGAAACTTTCAAACACTTGGGTCCATGACAAAATCAATGACTTCCCAAAAAGAAAAGTAATAATTGTATGTTACATTGTAACAAATAAGATTTTCAAATATACTTATCTTTTCAAACATGAAAATTATGATGTTAAACATGCTAAAATATGCTTCGTGAACACTTGCCAATGAAATTATTAAAAAAATTAACATTATTAAAAAAAATAGTATTTAAAAGAAATAAACATTGCAAAATTTATATTATTTCACATTTTTTGCATTACTGAGAAAAAAAAAAAAAAAAAAAAAAAAAAAAAAAAAAAAAAAAAAAACAAAACAAAAATAAATAAATAAATAAGCAAACAAAGAAAACAAAGGAAACATAACAAAAACAAAAACAAAGCAAAACAAAACAAAACAAAACAAAAACAAAAAAAACAAAACAAAAACAAAACGTTCATTCTTAAAAAAAATTATTTCAGCTAACATTGCTTGAAAAATAACATTACCAAGAAAAAAACATTTTTTCTAAAATTACTTTCTATGATAAATGTGAAATGTTAAAAGAAAAATGTTAAATGCCAAATTTCAAGTTGAATTGGATTCCCATTATTTTTTTTCTACTTCTCGCAATTATTGAATTCGCATTAATTTTTTTTCACTTCATCCTAGCATTAGATCTGATGATCTCCTAAACCCTCACCCTAGTTTTCTCTTGCTTAACACTAGGGTAACCACCTGAGACTCATTTTTTTTCAACTATTTTGCTCACAGAGCCAAGCTAGGTTTGCGACTTGAGGCATGGTTTTGTTATTCCCCACTTCTCCATAACCAGATTAACAATGATGCTACTGAAATTATATTCATGGCTCTACTATGTGTCTAATAACCATAAAGGAAAGGAAACCCTCTGCCTAGCTCTAACTTTCATTCTTGTCTTACATTTCTTTCAGATTCACTATGGTTGTCACTAAATTACGACTATCTTACAGGATTGTTCACTCATTAATTATCATCTATTTTTCTTATGGAGATGAGCTAGGTTTCTGAGCTACGACAAGATTCATTTCTTCCCCTCTGCTTCACAACCACATTAAAACAAAACTTCTTGAACCATCTGCATTTCTCTAGTCTTTGTATGACAATAGAAAAGTCAAGGAAACCCTCTTCCCAACTCTAACTTGCATTCTTGTCTTACATCCTTTTTAGATTCACTATGCTTGGTACTTAATTATGGTGGTCTTGTAGTATTGTTACCGCCGCTGTGACCATTTTGCAAGGAAATCCTTCTTCAAGTGAAATATAATGCATGAAGACAATGAAAATATCCATGTCATTACTTATTAAAAGGGGCTTGCATTATTCTCTGAGGTTTTCATTTGTTTTTATTTTATGTATTTGTTGGTGTTTTTATGGTTTCGTTGGAGCTTTGTTTCCGACCTACACTACAATTTTCCTTTTCCCCACTTCTCTAGAACCAGATTAATAACTACACTATGTTGGTTGTGCTAGAAACTCGTCAACCAAGTGGTCTCCCCAATGTGAAGTCACAACTAGACCTCACACTATTTGGAGTAGGAGACCCATGTGGAATATCGACCAAGTTGCCATGTATTCTTATAGATATAGCTTGGCTCTTACTATCAAAAAGATAGAGGAGTAGACATGTGCCTTCGAAAATAAATGGGGTGTTCTTGGTGAGTGTTTGATCATATGTGTGTCAGAGTTATTTCATAGCAAAGGGGAGGAGAAGTGATCCTCTAAGAGAGAGGTAGTAGTACCACCCTAGTGGAGACACACATGAACAAGAAGTGTTGATTCAAAATCAAGCAGAATAGTCCACAGAGATGTGACGATCATTGAAAGCAATATGACGAGGAAAGTTTGTCTAATATCCAATGGAATAGTCCATGAAGATGTGACAATAATAATACAAATTACATCGCATTTTCAATATGATAAGTACGAAAATAATTGAAATAGTTCAACTGCTTTAGCACAGATTAAAGAAAAAATGAATTACAAACATTCAAAGAATACTCTTACAAATATGCATGATCCATGCATGAAGAACTTGTTAGCGTTGAAGGCTTATGTTATTAAGTAAAAGTTCCAAGGCACATGTATGTAATTAATATCACTAGCTCCAATATTGGAGCATTGGAGCCACTCTTTCGTCTAAAAATAATTGATATGTCTCTCTAGTGGCTTGACGTAGGAGCCAAGGTGAAAAGTCCTTTGCTCATACAACGAGGGTGTATATATATCCAAGGGGCGAGGCTTCACCCTCCTTGTGACTCTTTGACTACCCTCATGACTTTCTGACTTCCTATGACCTTTCAACTTACATGATTTTTCATATTCCATGTGGGTCCCTTGGAATTCCACTTTACAATACATTTTGAATATACATGATCCAAAAAGATGATGTGGCCTATGATAACTCATGATATGACATTGTTGACATGGAATTCTTGATGATGTGGTAGTGTCACGCCACTATTTTTGTTGTGTCTATGATATCTACTTGAGAATGTTTTTTTCTTCCTCCTTCTCATGGCTTGGTGATAAGGAGTCTTTAGTGATCTCCAATCTTGGGTTGTGGTCACAAATTGGTGTCCCTTTGCTTTGTCTTGATTGATCAGCTTTCATGTCTAGCTACAAATATTTCTGTCAGCATTCTTTCATTTTGCATCTTCTTCTTTTTCATCCTGTCATGGTGTGAGAGAGTACCCGCACTTACAATTCACTCATGGTGAGATGACATCAACCTGAAAAGCCCCTTTTCTAAGATAGTGGATTTTGATCCATTAAATGAGCCGAGACCAAGTGTAAGGTCAGGAGAGAGGGTTCAACGACTGTGAAATTTATTATTTCAAGTAGCCAATGGTGAGGCTTCATCACTAAGTTTGTGCAGTGGGCAGTTCAGGTCAGGTTGAGGGTAAAAACTGCACAGTCGAAGGTGACAATGTGGTAGGCTGAGGGGATGGACACTAGGAGGACATGCTTCATAGTTTTAGGAGGAAAAAGAGACTGAGCTACTACAAAAATGCATGTTCTAGAGGAATATGGAAATAACTTTATTCTTGTGCTTGCGGCATCCGTAGTTAGGACCATGATGGGAGGAATGATTTCATAATCATGGAGGTGAAGGTTGGGCCTTAGCCATAGAAACTATGTAGTGCAACAGTCCTGGGAGGCAGGAACTGTGAATTGCGTAGTGCCAAAGAAAAGGGCCACACCTTGAGGTCTAGAAATGTGCAGTGCACAATCTAGGCAAGATAGGTGGATCCAGGATTCTTGGTTGGGAAGCTTCTTCAGAAATGATTAAGTGTGAGACCGGTGAGAATGACATGTATAGCGATAAGGCCTCAACTATCATCTCACACTCAGAGTACTTGAAGATGTAACAACATAGATCAACCATTACACATGAAAGAAAAAATTCCCTCTATGTGACCACTTCATTACCAGTTACAAAAAATGTGATACTTAAGATACGCTTTGTGATGACTGTGATGACACTTGTGCGACAATGCCTAAAACTTTGTGAATGAGTGCGACCAACATTTACATGGTTAGAAAAATTCATATACGCAAAGGTATAACCCTAAAACCATCATAATAGGCCTTTAGTTTTTGTGCGATAATCAATATGTGAAAATACAACACTTTTCCTACATTCTGAATAGGACAAAGAGACCTAAAAAAAATACATGAAATGAGTTTCAATGTTTGTGACAATACATGACATTGAAGACATAACGGTGTGGAAATGATAAGGTTTCATTATTACTTCAACTTAATGAGAGGTGTACTTTGTTTTTCATATCTATCCTCCAAAAGGCTATAAATCACATGGAGCCTTGTTGCAGTCCGGATAATATTTCGTTGTTCCTTCGTCTTCTTGCCTGATGATAATCCTTTTTCCTCAGCTCCTTATGTGTCATCTAACATGTCTTCCTTCACCATCTCCTTATTTTCCATATTTCCATAGCATAGTAGCATTCCTATGTCTATAATAAACTCATGACAATACATCATCATTTTGATAAACCCTTATCTAAGATGTTTCATGATGATCCGCTGGCTAAGACGAAAGAAATGGTGAGCCGAGAGAAAGGCCTAGTGACTATGCATTTTTGTAGTTCAGGAACGTAGGGCCAGAGCTTGGGCTCTGATACTAGATAATTCATACTTCAGTCTAGGTTGAGGAAGCATATTGCGTAATTTGGGAGCTTAGCAAGCTAAGCTGAGGGGTTGGGAAGTATTTCAAACAATTGTGTAATTCTAAAAGGCAGAGGGGACTAGGTGATTCTGCAATTATAGGAGTCAGGGATTGGGATTGAGAACTTAGTTTGGAAAATGCACAGTTCTAGGAGTTAGAGACTGCACATTACATAGCCCAAACACACAATATTTCTACATAAGGGGTGAGACTACACAATGCACAGTTCAAGAGGATTGGATGAGGCTAGGTTGTTGGGAATTTTCTAAAATTTGGCTATGTGTGGGATCAGTGAAACAGATATGAATAGTGATAGAACTTGACTCTGATCATACACTTAGACACTTGGAAACACATCTTAGATCATCTAAAACATATGAACACATACTCCCCTTAGTGTGACAACCTCTGCAACAACTTATGATAAGTGCAACAATGAAGATATACTGGGCAATGATAACAAAGACACTATTCTGACAATACATGAATATTTTTATATGAGTGTGAAACATGTTGAATTGATGAGAAAAACACATTACCACAAATATTTCCCCTTAAACAAAATCAAAACTCCACATTGCATGATAAGAAAAAATTCCCATGCCAGAAGATGACATTTTCTATATGAAGATAAAAATGGGAATGACCCTTGAGATAGATGAAAAAAATGAAAAAAAAAACATGCCAAAGAGAAGATAATATGAAAAAATACTAGTTAGATTACAAGAAAGTGAAAGAGGCAACTGAAAACATGCAAGCGATACACGTGAAAACAAAGGTGCATTGGAGCAATAGTTTGCAAAGCTCGTAGAAATAGAAGTAAAAACAAATACATAATGTGAGAAAATATCATTGTGATTATGAATTGACTATCAGAATTGATTGGACATCACAAAGGCATAGTCCGGATAGGGAGGTGTTATTCTTGTCCAATCTTGCATAAAAGGATGCACTCATGCACTTGTTATAGACTGAGCATTTGTGACGAAGTGAATTCAAGACTTCCAATCCTGGAAGGAAGCTCAGAGGCATAATTTGTCTAAGAATGACTATGGAGTGACCCTGCAATATCCAGAGAGGGCTTCAAAATTTGAGCATAGACAAAATTTTGGAGGGTTTTTTCGTAATGATAAAACTTTGCGACACGCTGGTAGAACTCCAGCTTCTTTGCCTTGGTCAATGATTTTCGTGCAGGGTCTAGTTCTTGAAGAAGTATTAATTCATTGTTTATATTACCATATATTCCCCACTTACATTGTGCATAAGCATAGTCCCCTTCATTCCTTTACTCGATTGAACACAAACATGAGATGAATGATCACACAATATTTCAAATTAGGATAGGGTAATGAAGTTCATGAGTTTTAGATTTTCCGAGTATAGTTTTTCATCTCTGGTGTTTGTCCACTGCTAGTAGGCCTAGATAGTACCTCGACAGGGACATGTCAAGAATACAAACATTGATATGATGCCAGCTACCTTGGACAATACCCCTATGAAGTTGCTTGCTTCACCTTTATGTGCAGGATGACTTTGTCTTCTTTCGCCATTATTTATTTATTTAAAAGTTTTGTTGATCGACACTTTATTATTTATAGGAGGAAGAAGGAACTTGACTTATTGAGAGTAGGAGAGGATGTGTTGTTGGAGAAGCATACGCAAGACCTCTAATACTAGTTTTCTCATTTAGATTTCTGCCTTTTCCTTCCCTACTTGATTGTATTAGCTTGAAAATACTCAAACATAAAAAATCTAGTGTAGGCATAAGGTTTCCATAATAGACATGGAGGTCATGGTTCAACAAAATGCTTTCTTAATGCAAGGATTGTATTTTCTATTGGAACCTCATAAACCAAAACATGTAACCCAGACAAGGAAGCAGGACAAAGAGTTAGCTAGATGTTGTAGTGTCACGAATTCCTTTTCTATTTTGTCACATTCCCTTCTCAATGAAGAAATCATATTCATGCAAGGTCTTATTAATGAATAAAAGGAAAAGACATGACACAACAAGAAACAAAAATTGAAGCACAAGAAAAAGAAGTTAAACCAAATCATAATGTAAGACGAAAGTAAAGATAAGAGAGACTAAAGAGATTAAGCACATGATGAGTGGAAGAAAGGGGAAAAATAAGATGCATGTAATCCTACTCCTAACCTAATAGCTAATAGGTGAGGTCATATATAATGAAATTTCCAATGTAGCCACTATAATATTTCGTGAGCCACAATCATAAAGAGACGATTGATTAAAAAAATTATAAAGTAGTGTGCAAGTGAAAATATGAGAGCTTGAATAACTTGCACAACAAAAGGAAGGTCTTGCCTACGGGCAGAAAGATGTGTCACAACTGCTAGTTTCATCCAATTCACATTCTTACCTTTTGGAGGGAAACCATATGTAGACAAATCTTAAATAGTTCTTGTGAATGCATGTTCTTCTGTGTCATCCTGCTTAGCAAGAATGATAAAAGGTAAAAAATTATTTATTGCAATGGAGATTGATGAGTAAGTTTTCTCTAACCATTCGGTTATTAGATCATAAAATTCAAGATGATCCTCTTGAAAACCTCGAAATATTTAAAAAAATAGGTTTTCAATTAGGGTCATGGGATTATAACGAGAATATTTAGGGGTGAAACATATTTGATCATATTCAACAATCATGTCAAGACAGTGGCGACCTAGCATAACCATCAGTGAAGGGTGACGTATGTCAACTGCTCAGAAAAAATCTGAATAGTAGGATGTTGAATGATGAAGATAGAAGGATGTAAAACAAATATCATTGGATGTACTATTGAGAAAATGATAAATTGAATGACAATTATCAGAGATAGAATAATGATCAGCTGATTGATTAACACATCATACTCCCATATTGTAATTAACAAAGTTCAATCAAATGGAACAATTTTGTAAATTATCTACATACTAAAATCATGTTTGTTAGGCCCCTATACTACTAATATAACCCCTTATTATTATTAGTACAACCCCCTTATTATATTGTTGTTCCCATGTAATCCACATTTTGTTATTATTGTGCCCCACAGAAGCCCATTATTGCTACTATTGTGCCCTTACATTATTATTGTTATGTCGGCTCTGATTATATTATGACCCCTTAGACTCCTATATATAGAAAGGAGGCCTTGTCATTTGTATCATCTAAGAATTGTTCATTTGCATAATGTAAAGGGGGTTGCCCCCTCGAAGAGGCTAAATTCTAAGATGTTCAACTACCTTTTCTATCTTTTTGTGAGCTGGTTTCATAACATTTGGTATCAGAGCTTTGGATTCTAGGGCTTCGCTGCTCCGAATAGGTCATTGTGGCATTTTTGGTATAACCTTTTTCTGCACCATTTTAGATGCTAAAATAAAAATACATTTGAGAAGAAATCACGCTTAAGCTCGGGTCCGAATTTCAAAGCTTGTCTCACTATATTATCAGAAATATGATCTAAGGAAGTTAGGGTTTTTCCAAGCTCCATAATTTAAGCTAAAAGAGGTCATCGTGGAATTTTTTCTATAACTCTTTTTCTTCGATGTTTCAGAAGCTAAAAAAGAAACCCATTTGAGAAGAAATCAGTCTGAACCTTCACTCCAAATTTTAGATTCTGTCTCTCTATATTTTCCGAGATATAGTATGAGGAATTTAGGGTTTTTGCAGACCCCTGAATGACATTCCAAATAGACCACCTTTGGAAAATTGTTATAACTTTCTCTCTGAGTATCAGATTGAAATTTTGTAAGTTATAGAAACAAGACGAATTGTAGTTTTTTGTATGTATTTTTAAAATCTGAAGGTCAAGACAGTGACATGTGGAAAGTCATACAATTTCACTATTATGAAAAGCTGTATAATCAGGTCGTCTTGGGAGATTGTGCATAACTCTTTCTTGGAGAATCTAATTTTGATCAGACTAGTGGCATTGGAAAGAATACATAGAGGGCTACTATAGGTCGCAATTTTGGAATTGGAAGAATCAAAATTATAGAGTTATAATCATTTTAAGATCGAGCTCCTAAAATCAAGAAAAGGCAATATGAGGAAATTTGATGGCAAGAATTCGGTAAATTGGATACTTTAGATGGAGCAATATTTTGATCTACATGGTGTACCACTATTAAAGAAGGTATGTATTGCATATTCATATTTAGAACCAGATCAATTTTTATGGTATAAAGGGCTTTGTTCTCATAAACAACTTGTTACGTTGTCAATTTTCACAGAGGAAGTGATAGTACATTATGAGGATACAAAGAGCAACACCTTCTCTAGAGCAACACCACAACAATCAAAAAGAGTAAAAGGGCTTTGTTACATTGTGGAAAGTAAAATTATGGCAACAAGGAAGTCTACCCCTCACAACTATAAAGATGGAAGTGTTGTTTCTCCTAGCCTTCAACAACCTACAAGGGTTACACCACAACAATTGGAAGAAAAAAGAGAAAAAGGGATTTGTTTCAATCATGATAGAAAATTCACTAATTGTCATAAGTGTGATGAGAAGAAATTACTTTACATAGAGTATGAAGAGGAGGAAGAAAAGGATCAAGAAACATCAAAATAAGAGGATATACACCAGGACCCAACCCCAGAGAAAGAAGAAATGAATCAAACCATATCTTGTACTGTAAGTGCAGGAATTACCACTCCTCAAACTCTCAAGATAGAAGGACATATCAAGAAGAAAAAGTTTCAAGAAGTGAAACATCACATCAAGAAATAAGAAATGAATCCAACCATATCTTGCAATTCATTGGCCAAAATTACCACTCCTGAAACTATCAAGATAGAAGGACATGTCAAGAAGAAAAATGTTTAAGAAGTGAAAGGTCACATCGAGCATCAAGAAATGAATCCGACCATATCTTGTAAAGCATTGGAAGAAATTACCACTCTCTAAACTCTCAAGATAGAAGGACATATGAAGAAGAAGAAGGTTCAAACAATGAAATATCAGGAAGAAAAGTATCAAGAAACATCAAAAGAAAAGGATACTCACCAGGAACCAACCCCAGAGATAGAAGAATGAATCCGACCATATCTTGTAATGCATTGGTTAGAATTACCACTCCTCAAACTATGAAGATAGAGGGACATATCAAGAAGAAAAAGGTAATAGTGTTGATTGATTCAGGTAGTACCCATAATTTTTTTAATTGTAAGGCAACTAAGGACTTGACTTGCTTCCTAGATCCAGCACCGGAGTGTCAAGTGATGGTTGTAAGTCAAGGAACCATAAATTGCTCTAGAAAGTGCCATAATATCAAGCTATCCATGGGAGAATATTTATTGAATAGCCCAATGTTTTCCATTCCAATGGGTGGTGCTAATGTTGCACTAGGAGTCCAATGGCTACAATCCCTGGGTACAACAGTTTTTAATCTTCAAGAATTTTTTATGAAATTTTCTTCAGAAGGAAAGGAAGTTGAATTAAGGGGTATCATAGGGAAACCAGGAAAGATAATCAACTCTGACAGAATGACAAAGCTTCTAAAGAAAAAACAACAAGGCATAATTGCACAATTATGTTCACTAATTGTTCGCACATCAAAATCATGTATTTCTCTAGATCTCCAAAAAGTCTTAGACAATCATTCCAAGGTATTTGAGACTCCCAAAGGTCTCCCACATATTCATGATCATGATGATGTTATTCTTTTTATTCTAGGATGTGTTCCTCCAAACATCTAGCCTTATAGATATCCATATGCCCAAAGGAGTGAAATTGAACATATGGTTGCAGAAATGGTACAGGTTGGTACAATTATCCAACCAAATTTGATAAAAAAATGAAGGTATGAATGGAAGAATGGCGAAGAAGGGTTTGAACTCATTCAAAAGTTGCTGAATATCCTAGTTCCAACAATATTGCTAGAACTTGACAAGGAAGGAAAAAGCATCTTGGAATCGGAAGCATTTACAAAACCAAGAAGTCGACAGCTATGAAACCAATCAATTTCTATTAAATTGACAACTAGGGCCAAAATCCATGCGGGTCAGCTTATTTATGGTAGCTGATATTTTTATTGGATCACTCTCGTCGAGAGGTGTAGGATTCATCCAAAGATCATCTGATTCCGATAAGTATTTATGGAGATATGAATTTATTTTGTTTATGAAATTATTACCAAGCCGACCAACTATTATGTAGACTCTAGAAGCCCAACCGAAGTGTCTATTCATCATCCTCGCTTTAGTATAAATAGAAGATTTTTGATGTCAATTGGCACACTCACTCTTCATGTGATCTCCTCTCCACATCTGGGTTTTTGGAGATAGAGAGAACATTGAGTATTTTCTATGATGCCTTAGCCACAGTAGCATAATGACCTAGATCTAAACTCTGCTATGGAAGAATCCCTAGATGTCACTAAATACACAACAACCAGAAGGCTAGATCTTATAACGCAGTCCAAAAAGGAAGCTACACACCAAGTAATGTGTAATCTGGGCAGCCATGATATTTATGGTGAGAGTTAGGATAATGCTAAACCATCACATATATGGAACGCAGATAGATAATGCAGTCTTGGATAATGCCATTGTGAAACAAAAGGTAGCTGCAGTAACCTGGTGAAGCCATAGTTAAAAGAAACGTTGTTCTAATGAAGAATCTTACCATGCTATCCCTACACACTGTGCAGATAATCCATACGTTGTGATGAAGGCACATCCACACAGCAGATGGTGACCATATCCACGCAGGGCACAAGATTATTAACATGCAGGAGAGACTCATACATTGGATCATGAATTCGCAGGCACTAGATACGCTGGTATCTGATGATGCTTAGATGCAGAATCATACACGCTGTAAATACACGCTATCATAGC
>APFE030886272.1:55579-70329 GCA_000404065.3 Pinus taeda
CACACATGGCAAATACACAAGCATAGAACGCAGTCTATGATGACTCAAACCTAGCTGCGGGACATAATGAAGAATCAGTCATGCTGGGCATATTTATGGTTATATATACTCATATATATGCTGGTAATATACCGCACACTGGGCAGTTACTTTGGTGTTGCAGTTATGAAGAGGTGCCGCAGTACAACACAGTCAACACACTGTTCATAATTTGGATTCAACACAGTCAATGAAGACTCCATCACAACAATAGCTAGATATACGAGGGCTATGATATATGAATATGTATATGCACAATATTCTTGGACATATATACTCGCAGGTGGAAAAATATAAATTTTCATATGCAACAACTTCATAATAAAGGGTCTATACATTGTCATGATAACTACATGATACATTGGTTCATGGAGAAACTTTATATGTTGTTATTGGGGGAGACCTGTTAATGCAGTAAGAACCAATTTAAGAAGTCTGCCAAATGGGATCTATAGCCTAGCTACTTTGCTAGGCTGTAAGCCATAGCAACCAGCTAAGGCTGATGACAGTGTTATAATGTTGCAACATGATGATGCAAAGGCAACATGATGACGATGATTCATATTAGCATGGGCAGCATGGGCAGGATGAAGCATGATGATGGAAACTTGATGTATGGGCAGCACAATGATCATGAGTAGCATGAAGATGCATAATGAAAAATGATGGTGCTACACGGTAAGGTGCAGCAGATGAACGAAATGGATAGGTGAAGTCTTCACCTAGGAGATTCAGTTGAACCAGAATGTCTTCAACTGATCTCATCATCAAAGGAAATGATCTATTCTTAAATCCAGATAAGTCAAAGTGTTGACTTTTGTTGTAAATGTATTATCTCTCTCTCTCTCTTTCTCTGCTAAACTTTGAAGATAAAAGAAGATTTGATCAAAGGGTTTCCCCACACATTGTGGGGTTTGTCCCTGACTCGCGCCACATCTTGTGTCCTCTTGTCTTGGCTTGTCTTCTGTGTTTTATATTTATGTTCTATCTACAGTTTATTGTAATGTTGATGTGATTGCTAACAATCAAAATTTAAATAAATTGCCCTAGCATAGAACATAACTAAACTTAACATCGTATCAGAGATGAGGTGAAGACAATGCCCAAGCAAGAGTGAAAGAGAAATCACCAAAGGCAATTGGGACAAGACAGAACGATCAATGCGTTCCTCATAATTCAACTAGGGTGAAGTCGAAGCAGAGAATGCTGTTAGAATAACGTAGTGGAAGTTTCTGATGACCCATCTAAAGATCACTTCATTGGGAAGTTCAGATCTAAGGGTGGAAGGAAACGCAGATGACTTATTGAAATAAGTTCAGTCATTATGCGAAGGAGTGTTCGCATAGCAGAGGCACATCTCTTGATGAAGGGACATCTTCAATGATCAAAGGAATGACTGGTAATGCAGGTCATCAAGGAAATGGTCGAATCTTCCTCAAAAGCAAGGAACCCCAGAATCTCTTTTATGTACCTGATCACAAGAAGAACCTGATGTCCATCTTGGAAATGGAAGTCAAAGGTTACAGAATGGCACTTATCAATGGAAAGGTACGTGTTTGAAAATATATCTTTCAAAGATGTTTTTGAGTTCAGGGTTGTATCAAGTTGTAGGAAGTCCACTGGGGACCATGTCCATTGACTCAAAACTGGAGGTCTGTGAGTCAGATAGTGATTAGAATGCCTAAATTCAAAAAGGAGCATGAAGGTACATGTCTAAAATGTACCGAAGGAAAATATTATAAGGGGACCATTCCCCTCATGCAGCAGGTCCACAGGCTTGGAACAACCTGAGGAATTTGATACTCATGATCAGGGATCTCACGTGTATAGGTGGAAGAAAGCCCTCTATGGCTTGAAGCAAAACATCTCAGGATTAGTATGAGAGGGTTGATAGCTGTCTAATGCAGCTGAGATTCACTAGGATTGAAACCGATCCAAACCATTACTCGAAGGTTGTGGATGATAAACCTCTCGTACTAGCACCTATGTCTGATAGGTGCATACCCTCTCATTTATAGGAGACAGAGGGAGTTGGATTCTGAATGTGCAAAGATAAGCTGCATGCCTGTGCCTACCTCAAGGATCTTAACTTTCAGAAGTTATATGGCAATGATGTCCGACCATATTTTTGAAATTCCTTTCAGTTTCATAAACTCATTCGCATTGATGTACTTGGAGAACCTCAATCTGGACATATGGGATGTAGTCAACATGGTGAAATCACATTTGAGCCTCACTAGATTGGTGCCAAGAATCTTCTGAGATATATTCAGGGAACAATCTCTCATGGATTGAGATACACTATCGGAAATATGAAACCACATGATTATTCGAATGATGAGTGGGGAGATAGTATGGAGGATCACTAGAGCAATTCTTAGTGTTGTTTCTCTTTGGAATCTACCTCGATATCCTGGATGAGCAGGAAGCAGAAATCACTGACTCTGAGCACGACCGAGGCAGAATACATTGCTGATAGTATGGTCTTCTGTGAGGCAGTCGGGTTGCTGAAACTCTTCAGTGAGCTATTTGTACACATGATGAATACCAGTGTGATTCTCTGTGACAACCAGAGGTGGGATTCGATTATTGAGGAATCCTGTATTTGACAAGCTGAAACTCTTCAGTGAGCTATTTGTACACATGATGAATACCACTGTGATTCTCTGTGACAACCAGAGGTGGGATTCGATTATTGAGGAATCCCGTATTTGACAATTGCTCCAGCAGAAAGACATCAGATACTGCCTTATCTGGGATATGGAAAGTCGGTGAGCAAGGAGGCTCCATCGCACTGAGATGATGCACAGGTCACTAAAGCGTCGGGGGAAAGTTCAAATTTGTGATTTTCTCGAACGACTTGGAGTTGTCGAGAGACCTTTGTAAAAGGGTCTTGCATGTTGCATCCATTGAGCTGTGGGAGCTCTAGGCGGCTTGCAGTTCTTATTGGAGCAACATACGACCACAGGGTGACTCACCCTCCCCTGGTGGTGTGCACTGGAATGAGATTATTTGCTCTCCTATGTAGTAGGATTGATGTGTTCTCCTATGAGGCCTAGATTAATGTGTTCTCCATGGTGATTGTAGTAGGATTGATGTGTTCTCCTATGAAGCCTAGATTGATGTGTTCTCCATGGCAACCTGGATTGATGTGTTCTCCATGGCGATTGTAGCAGGATTGATGTGTTCTCCTGTGAGGACTAGATTGATTAAGTTCTCCCGTTGATGCATCCTACCCATCTAGTCTGGGACTTATAGGAAGTACCTCTCATCTGATCAATGAGCAGGGAAATGAAGTTAGGGACCATAGTAGTACCGATGGACACATTGTTGTATCTACCATACTCCCTACGCTAGGATGACCTCCATTGATCTGGGATCAATGACACTAGTCTAGGACCAGTGTTTGGAGTTATACCTACTATGACACTGACTTCGGGTCGGTTGAGACTGGTCTGGGACCAGTGGTACATACTCCGATACTGACTTTGTGTCAGTGTAGGATTGGTCTAGGACCAGTGAGAGTTGTACATACTATGACGCTGACTTCGAGTTGGTTGAGACTGGTCTTGGACTAGTAGTACAATCTCTGAGCCAGCAAAACTGGTCTGGGACCAGTGGTAGGAGTTGTACATACTATGACGCTGACTGCGGGTCGGCTGAGACTGGTCTAAGACCAGTGGTACATACTCCAAGACTGACTTCATGCCAGTGCGATACTGGTCTAGGACCAGTGACAGTGGTACATACTATGACGCTGACTTCGAATTAGCTGAGACTGCTCTAAGACCAGTGGTACACTCTCTAAGACTGTGATACTGGTCTGGGACCAGTAGTAGGAGTGGTACCCACTATGATGCAGAGTTTGGGTCAGTTGAGACTTGTCTGGGACTAGTGGTACGCACTCTGAGACTGACTTTGGGTCAGTGGAGAATGGTATGAGACATTCTCGATCAATTCTTGTTCTTCATAGTTCAGTAGAGCTGAGCTAGCAGACTCAGCAGTACTAAGCAGAGCTAAGCAGAGTAGAGCAGAGCCAGTAGAACTGAGCAGAGTAGAGCTAGTAGAGCCAACAATGCTAAGCAAAGCTGAGCAGAGCAGAGCTGAGCGAGCAAAGCTGAGCAAAGCAGGGCAAAGCTAGTAGAGCTAGTAGAGCTGAGCTGAGTAGAGCTAAGCCAGTAGAGCTGAGGAGAGCAGAGCTAGCATAGCCAGCAGAGTTGAGAAGATTAGAGCTAGCAGAGCCAGCAGAGCTTAGTAGAGTTGGGTAGAATAGTGCAGGGCATTGATGGCAGAGATAGTACAGTCAGACTTATGGATCAACGGATGGAGTTCTCCCTAGTTGAGAGGGAGTGTTAAATTGGCACTAGGGCCAAACTCCATGTGGGTCAGCTTATTTATGGCAGCTGATATTTTTATTGGATCCCTCTTGTCGAGAGGTGTAGGATTGATCGAAAGATCATCCGATTCCGATAAGTATTTATGGAGATGTGAATTTATTTTGTTTTTGAAATTATTATCAAGCCGACCAACTATTATGTAGGCTCTAGAAGCCCAACCGACGTGTCTATTCATCATCCTCTCTTTAGTATAAATAGAAGAGTTTTGATGTCAATTGGCACACTCACTCTTCATGTGATCTCCTCTCCACGTCTGGGTTTTTGGAGATATATAAAACACTAAGAGTATTTACTATTATGCCCTAGCCACAATAACATAATGACCTAGATCTAAACTCTGCTATGGAAGAAACCATAGATGTCACTAGATACGCAGCAATCGGAAGGCTAGATCTTATAATGCGGTCCAAAAAATGAACCTATGCACCAGGCAGCATGTAATCTGGGCAGCCATGACATTTATGGTGACAGTCATGATCACGCTAAACCATCACATATATGGAACACAGATAGATAATGCAGTCTTGGATAATGCCATCGTGAAACAAAAGGTAGCTACAGTAACATGGTGAAGCCATAGTTAAAAGAAATGTTGATCAAATGAAGAATCTTACCACGCTGTCCCTACACGCTGAGTAGACAATCCATACACTATGATGAAGGCATATCCATGCAGCAAATGGTGACCATATCCACGTAGGGCACAAGATTATGAACATGCAGGCAGAGACTCATGTGTTGGATCATGAATTCGAAGGCACTAGATATGCTGGTCTCTGATGATGCTTATATGCAGAATCATACACGTTGTAAATACACGCTATTATATAGATATACACTAGGCAAATACACAGGCGTAGAACATAGTCTATGATGACTCATACCTAGCCGTAGGACATAATGGAGAATCAGTCATGCTAGGCATATTCATGGTTATATATATTCATATATACACTGGTAATATACTGCAAACTGGGCAGTCATGTTGGTGCCATAGTGATGAAGAGGTGTCATAGTACAACACAGTCTACACGTTGTTCATAATTTGGATTCAACGCAGTCAAAGAAGACTCCATCATAGCAATAGCTAGATATACGAGGGCTATGATATATGAATATATATACGCACAATATTCTTGGATATATATACTCGCAGGTGGAAACATATAAATTTTCATATGCAGCAACTTCATAATAAAGGGTCTATACACTGTCATGATAACTGCATGATACATTGGTTCATGGAGAAACCCTATACGTTGTTATAGGAGGAGACCTGTTAACGGAGTAAGAACCAGTTTAAGAAGTCTGTCGAATAAGATCTATAGTCTAACTGCTTTGCTAGGCTTCAAGCCATGGCAAGCAGCTAAGGCTGATGACAGTATTATAATGTTGCAACATGATGATGCAAAGACAACATGATGATGATGATTCATATTAGCATGGGAAGCATGGGCATCATGAAGGATGATGATGGACAACTTGATGTATGGGCAGCACAGTGATCATGAGCAGCATGAAGATGCATGATGCAGCATGATGGTGCTACAAGGTAAGGTGCAGTAGATGAACGAAATGGATAGGTGAAGTCTTCACCCAGGAGATTAAGTTGAAGTAGAATGTCTTCAACTGATCTCATCATCATATAAATGATCTATGCTTAGATCCAGATAATTCAAAGTGTTGACTTTTTTTGTAAATGTATTATCTCTCTCTCTCTCTTTCTCTGCTGAACTTTGAAGTTAGAAGAAGATTTGATCAAAGGGTTTCCCCAGACATTCTCGGGTTTGTCCTTGGCTCACGCCACATCTTGTGTCCTCTTGTTTTGGCTTGTATTCTGCATTTTATATATATGTTCTATCTGCAATTTATTGTAATGTTGATGTGATTGCAAACTGTGAAAATTTAAATAAATTGCTCTAGCATAGAACATACCTAAACTTAACAATTTCAAAGCATCTCATCAGGTGAAAGAACTTACCTATTGAAGATTTCATATGGAAGGACAAGAATTTTATATAGAAGGATCAATAACTACTCAAGCATTGAGGACAACACATTTTGAAGTTGAGGGGCATGTTAGGCCCCTATACTTCTAACGTAACCCCCTATTGTTATAAGTACAACCCCCTTATTATATTTTTGTGCCCATATAATCCCCATATTGTTATTCTTATGCCCCATAGAAGCCCATTATTGCTATTATTGTGCCATTACATTATTAGTGTTACGTCGACTCGGATTATATTATGACATCTTAGACTCCTATATAAAGAAAGGAGGACTTGCCATTTGTATCATCTAAGAATTGTTCATTTGTGTAATGTAAAGGAGGTTGCCCTCTCGAGGAGGCTGAATTCTAAGCCGTTCAACTATCTTTTCTATCTTTTTGTGAGATGGTTTCATAACAGTCTTCCTCACATGATAACTGTAACAAACCATTTTATTGTGAATATTTACACATTGTACTAGCATCAAAATCATTAAGAGAAGTGAAAACGAATTCTATTTTAACAAATAATTGAAACTAGTCAAGGTCAAACAAGTGGAGAAGAATTTGATTCATCAAATAATCCATGAATTCACTGATGCTCAAGAGGATTTTAGGTGTGATCAGGAAAATGATTGTTTTCAAAAGAGTGTGACAAGTATGACCCGTTTGGCCAAAGATAATCTTCAGGATCACAAACTTTGTAATTCAATGATTCTACAAGAGATACGCAATCCAAGCCCGAGTATTCTAAAGGAGACTTTCATGATGTTAAAACATCTTGAATTTGTTCAGAAAACAAACCTTGAAAATTCAAGAGATCATATCTGCAATGCTAAATATATTTTAAGAAATAACTTACATTGAGTGGAACAATGCAGAAAGAGGAGTTTTGTGAATAATACCATATCTAACCTAAGTTGGGGGTCTTACCAGAGATGAGAGATCCTAACATAACCATCAAAGGAAATTGAAGTTGCCCGACTCCGTGGAAAGTCTTGAAACTTTCCAAAATTGTAAAAGAACATCCTTAAGATTGAACTAGACATAGTGTATGGATAGATGCTTTCATTAATATTCATGATATCACTATTAATTGGGTGGAAACGATATTTTTCACTAATTTGATGATATTTTTCAACTTAAAAAACTAGATTACTCAAGTTAAAAGATTTATATGATGACAAATTTGAAGATGTATGAAATGAGAGAATGTCATGAGCAATCAGGTTTAGAGAGTTGTCTTCATGCAAGAGAAAATATGACGAGGGATGGAAATATTACTCAATGATTTGATTTTCTTCATTTTCATCGTGGATAATATCACCACCTAGTGTCAATCGAGAAGTTATCTCATCAGATGAAGAACTTGAAGAGCATGGAGTATCATTGTTGCAAGTAAGTGCATCACAAATGATAGAGCACAAGAAATTCTGGGATGAAGAGGAAGTTTCAATACAAACATTTTCTTTGGTTGGATCATATTCCAGAAATAATTTCGTCAGATCCACAAGTTTTAGAGGACCCGAAAAATCAGATAATATAACTAGCAATTGGTGATCGCATACATGGATAAAGTCATCATATGGGAAAGATTGTTGCTCAAGGCTACAGATTGATCGAAAGAGTTTATTGCTTTTGATTCACTACTGAGATTAGTAGATTGAAAATCATCCAAGAATGTAAGTGCATCATATCGACATGGAGGATCTTGAAAAAAATAAGAAATCTTGAAAGAATCTTCACCTTCCTGCTCCTCTTCCTGTGAAAAGGGGCTACCTTGTACATGATTGCAATTTGAACCTGAAACACGAAAATGAAGAATGTGTGAAAGATGATCTAATGGAGCAGATTTATTGGGTGGGTCACTGTAAAAAGGGTCATGGCATGTAGATGATACGAGATCACACAAATCTACATCAGATTGCAGGCTAGAGTTATGAATGATAACATCATGTTGCAGAATGGGAAGTTGGTTTTCCCCATGGGCTTCATGAGCCATTATTGGATTTCCTCCATTGAATCTGTGTCATGGGAAATCGAGGAAGAATGAGAAGATGGATGAGGAATTTGATTTGTGGATTTTTAAACTTTATTACCATTACAAAGAGGCACCTTCATCACAACTAGAAAAGGATGAGGACAAAGAACAAAAGGATTAATAAATTTATCCTTTGAAAGTAGAGGTGTCTCATGATTCAGAAGAGTTGGAGAAGTAGGAAAATCAAGTAGTTCAGGTTCACCATGTAAAGAGATAAGAACCAAGTGCTCAAACTCTTGTTTCAAGAAATCCTGATTGATGTCTTGTTCAAAAATTTCACAATAAAGGTGAAGGAATCAATTAGAAAAATCCTCAATTGATTCATTAGGCTTCATTCCTAACAGATTGATTCTTTTACAAACATCTTGATAATTATACCTATCAAAGGCTTGATAAAGATCCTTGAGGAAATGATGAAGGGAATGGATGGAATAAGGTGCAAGTTATGGCACCATCGTTGATCATAACCTTCAAGGGTGAGGAGGAAAAGCACACAAACAAACTCTTCATCATTTATTTCGTAAGATCCATAAAATTTAAGAAAATCAGAAATGTGCTTGGTTATGGATGTTCCATCTGCACCATCAGAGTAGTATTTGAGTATGAGCCATTTTAGATAAGAGGTTCAAACCCGATCCAATGGGCTGAGATTTTCATATGGCCTTTATTTTAGCACCACTATTTATGGTGCTTGAAATCCATCAACCAAGGGTTCTCCCTGATGTGAAGTCCCAATTAGACCTCACACCATTTGGAATAGGATCCCCATTTGGAATATTGGCCCAGTTTCATTGTATTATTATATACATGCCCTGGATCTTACTCTCAACAAGAGATAGGAGTGCACATGTGCCCTTGAGAAAAAACGGGGTATTCATAGTAAGTGTTTGATCATATGTGTGTCAGAGTTATTTCATTATGGAGGGGAGGAGAAGTGAGGCTCTAAGAGAGAGGTAGTAGTACCACCCTAGTAAATACACACATGAATAAGAAGGGTACATGAAACATCAAGAAGAATAGTCCACAAAGATTAGAAGGTCATTGAAACAAATATAAAAAGGAAGATCTATATTATATACAACGGAATAGTTTGCAATGTTGTGACAACAATAATAGAAATTATAACACATTTTGAATATGAGAAGTACCAAAATAACCAAAATAGTTCAAATACTTTAGCACACATGAAAGAAAACATGAATTACAAACATTCACAAAATAGTCTTACAAATTTGCATAATCCATGCATGAAGAATGTGTTGACCTTGAATGCTTATATTATTAAGTAAAAGTTCGAAGACACATGTATACAATGAACATCACTAGCTCCAATAATGGAGCATTGGAGCCACTCCCTACTCCTCAAAAGAATTGATTTGTCTATCTCGTGCCTTGTTGGAGGAGCCAAGGTAAATAGTCCTTTGCTCATATAATGAGGGTGTATATATAACCAAGGTGTGATGCTTCACCCTCCTTCTGACTCTTCGACTACCCTCATGACTGTTTGAATTCCTATGACCTTTAAACTTACATGATTATTCATATTCCATGTGGGTCCCTCGGACTTCTACTTCACAACACATTTTGAATATATGTGATCCTAAATGATGATGTGGCTTATGACAACTCATGACTTAACATGACATGATACTGCTGACAGGGAATGTGTGATGACGTGTAAATGTCATGCAACTATTGTTGTGGTGTCTCCAATAACATCTTGAGAATGTTTTTTTCTTCCACTACCTCACGACTTGTGATAAGGAATCTTCAATGATCTCAAGTCCTGGGTTGTGGTCGCAAATTGATTTTCCGTTACTTCACCTGAATTGACCAGCTTGCAGGTCCAAAAAAAATTCTTCTTTCATCATGATTCCCTTCCATGTCTCATCCTTCATCATCTTCTTATCGTGTGAGAGAGCACATACAACTACAATTCCCTCATGGTGAGATGACATCAATATGAAAACCCCCTGGTCTAAGATAGTGCATTTGGATCCATTAACTGAGCCGAGACTAGGAGGCAGGTCGAGAGAGACGGATATATGATTATGAAAATGTGTAGTTCAAGTAGCCATGGGTGAGGCTTAATTATTCACACTACGCAATGTGCAGTTCAGGCTAGATGAAGGGAAAAAATTGTGTAGCCCTGGGTGATAGTGAGGCATGTTGAGGGGATGGACACTGAGAGGACATACAACATAATTTCAGGAGGAAAAGGAGTCTAATATAGTATTGAAATGTGTAGCACAGAGGCTCATGGAAAGCCCTTGAATATTTTTCTTGCATAATGTGTAGTTAGGACAAGGTTGGGAGGAATGATTATGCACTGCTAAAAGTCAAGGATGGGCCTTAGGCATAAAACATTCATAGTGTAGTAGTCATGATAGGTAGGAATTGCACATTATGTAGTGCCAAGGGGTAAGGTCACAACTTGAGGTGTGGAGCTTCACAGTACATAGTCTAGGAAAGTTGGTTGGAGCCAAGTAGCTTGGTCGGGAAACTTCTTAAGAAATTATTGAGTGTAAAACCAGTGACACTAATGTGTATAGTGATAAGACTTCAACTATGATCTCATAATTATATTACTTGATTAGGAAAAAACATATATCGCCCACAACACATGAACAACATATTTCCCTCTGTGTGACCACTTTATGATGAGTTACGACAAATGCAACACTTAAGTTACACTTTGTGATGACCGTGACGACACATGTGCGATAGTGCTAAAAAATTTGTGAATGACTACAAATGGTGTTTACATGGTGAGGAAAACTCATATACAGAAGTGTAGACCCTTGAAACCATTAGCATATGCTTTTACACACTATGGTATATCTAATATGTGTAAATACGATGCTTTGCCTAGTCGCAAATGGGACCAAAACACTAAAAGAAAATACAAAGGGGACTAGGTGATTACGTAGTTCTGGGAGTCAGGGCTTGTGCTTGAGAATTTAGGTTGTGAGGTGTGTAGTTCTAGGAGGTAGAGAAGACAAATTTCCCAGTTCCAAGAGACAATATTGCTACTTAAAGGGTGAGACTACACAATGCGCAATTTAGGAGGGCTGGATGAATCTAGGTAGTTGGGAAATTTCTGAAATTTGGCTAAGTGTGGGATCAGTGAAACCAATGTGAACAACGATGAATTTGATTGTCATCACACACTTAGAAATTTTGAAACCGAACGTATATCATCCCAAACATATGAACACATACTCCCCTTAGTGCGACAACCTTTGTGGAAACTTATGACAAGTGCGACACTAAAGATATACTTTGGGATGATAATGACAACACTCGTGCGAGTGTATGAATATTTGGAAATGAGTTCAAAAGATGCGTAGATTATGAGAACAACACATTCTCAATAATATTTCCACTCCGAACCAATCAAAACTCCACTTTCCATGATAAACAAAAATTCCCATGCCGGAAGATGGCATTTTCTATATGAAGATAAAAATGAGAACGATACATTTGATATACGAATGAAAGTGAAAAAAACACATTCCCATTGAAATATAACATCAAAAATGACACTAGCTAGAGTATAAGAAAGTGAAATCGACAAGCAAAAACACGAATATGAAACTCACGAAAATAAAGGTGTACAAGAGTGATAGTTTGCAAAGCTCACCAAAAAAAAGTACAAATGCAACTATAATAGGAGAAAATTTCATTGTTGGTGTGCATTGACTGTTGAAATGGATTGGACATTGCACGTGCATAGTGTTGATAGTAAAGTGCTCTACTTTTCCAAACTTCCATAAAAGGATATGTCCATGCACTTGTTATAGACTAACCCTGTGTGAGCAAGTGACCTCAACACTTCCAATTTAAGAAGGGAGTTCAAAATAATTAGTTGGTGAAGAAGTGATTATGGAATGCCCAATCGTAACATCCACAAAAGGCTTCAAAATTCGATTGAACATAAAATTTTGGACGGTGTTTGTTGTAGTGGCAACATACTTCAACAATTTTGTGTATTTCTCTACTCTCTCTCTGGAAATAGATGATGCAAAGTGACCATATTCCTATCTCTAACTTTCATTCCTCTCTGTAATTTCTCTCACATTTCTTACAGTCCCCAATAAATTAGGTGTATCTTTCAGGATTCTTTTCGGTTCCCTCACAGTTAAGGAGAAATATTTTCTGGCATGTCAACAATTTCACCTTAATGCCCCACTAACGTCTTTTAGAATCATTATAGGTAAAAATGTTGGATGTTTTTTCGAACCCAAATTAATTTTTTTTCTATCGGTTACCATTTTGTTGTAAGGTTAATATTTCTTTTGTTTTTTTTGAAAGGGTTTTCATTATGTCATAATCCTATCATTTTTTTAATGCATTCATTATGGTCATAGGCTCAGCAAAGCTTTATTCATGACCTTCTCAATCGTTTTATTATTTCCTTTCGCTCTGAAAAAAATAATTATTTTACACTCAACCTTCCAACTCCTGACTTAGTTAAGGCTCGACCTTCCGACTCCTCACATCTATTTATTTCTCGTTTAAAAATATGTTTTCGTTTTAATGGTCTTTTCAACGCATAAGATGGAAAAAAACACTAAGTCTACCACATGAAATAAACTTGTTTGACAAATTAAGGAAATGCAACTGGAAGATTATTTCAATCAAGAATCAAATGAAGAATTCAATGTTCAATTCTTATTGTTACAAAATAATTCAAAACAAATTCAATATCAAAACATATCCAAGCATATGATTATGCACTCTCTCACTTAGTATGGAACAGATCGCCCCCATCCAACATCTTGAAACAAAAGTAAAATCAACAGACACCGCCCTCAATTGATGCCAACAACAAACTCCAAAAATTGAGAAATTTTATAGCAAAACAAACCCAGACTAAGCCTAGAAAAACAATAATGTCTAGTATCCAATACCACCATGTTCAGACCTTTTCAATACCCTGCTAAAACCACATTTCAAGAACCAATAATGACCATGCACCCTTAATCATTTCCATTTCCTTTTCCATTACCTCAATTACCATGTTACAATTTTAAAGAAGCATTGACCAACCTCCACCGCCACGTTGTCATGCTTCTTTGCACTCCCTCCCATCATAGGTGTTGATTAAGTTATTAGACGTAGAATATTCAAAGAACCTTCCTTCTTGACCCTTGATTAAAAAAAGTGAAATTTCACAAGTCGTCATCCACTCGAAGTTGAAATATATATGCCTATCGACAAATCCAACAAAATCATAGATGTCCTGTTTTCAACACAATCATGCTCAGACAAATTCAATACCCCACTAAAGCCACATTTCCGATAGCATGAATGATGATGCACCCTTAATTGTTTCCTTTTACTTTTCCATTACCTCATCTACCATATTACAATTGTTGAGAAACATCAACCAACTACCACTGCCATGTTGTCATGCCTCTTTTCACTTCCTCCCATCACAAGCATTGACTAAGTTATTAGACAAATAATATTTAGAGAACAATCAATCCTAACCATTGTTAATAATAAAAAAATGAAATTTCGCAAGTGACCATCCACTCGAAGTTGAAATATATACACCTATCAATGAATTAATAGGATTTGTAATTGCATTTATGAATCATAATTATTATTTTTTCGGTTGTTTACTTTATTTTCAATTTTTTTTTCTTCAAATTTTAATTTAATTATCAATAATTGGAAGGTAGATGGTAGGACTTAACCTCCACATATTATTTTAGAATATTAAAAGTTGATATTTATCTAAAAAGTAATTATGCACTTTCTATATTTTCTATATGTTAATTAATTAAAAAAGGGGCTATATTAACAAGTGTGATATGAAATGACTTGTGGTATTTTGGGCAAGTGGCGTTGATAAGCCATGGTATTGGGCCATTATATTGCCACAAAGCTTATTTAGAGGTTAAGAATCTCCGTGATTAAGTGTGATAAAATCTCCATAATTAGGAATCTTGTTAAATGTTTTACATGATACATCTCACATTACCAAAATTAAATAAATAAATAAAGCGTTAAAGTAAATTGTAACTTTATTTTAAATTATTATTACTGTTATAAAATAAAAGAAAGCCTAATTTCTATCTTTATATATCTATAGCTTTATATATCAGTTATAAACACATATCAATCTAGAAATTAGTTTTTTTAATTAATAATAATAATTTAAAAGAAATTTATAGTTTAGTTTAAGTTTTTATGGGTTTCTTCTAGTAGGAGGTACATTTTATAGCTCACTATAATGACAATGTATGATTTTGTCCCTGCTCAACTTGGAGTT
>APFE030886272.1:71421-81690 GCA_000404065.3 Pinus taeda
ATAATATTATAGATATATCTATAGGGAGACAGGGAGAGAAAGAGAGAAAGAACTATGTCAACCATTGATTTATCAAGCACTAAAAGGGAACAAATCTTGTAAAAGTACGTTTCCATATTAAGATATTTGATCCATATTAGCACTTGGTAGGTTAGTGGTTAAGATGGATCTATACTAGATTAATTTTGACAATATAAGTTGTATCATGAAATTTTTTTATGCTTATAAACATTTACTAGACATTTGAATTATATCACTACACTAATATGTAATAGTGTTGTTACTTGCTATAATTGATCAATAAGGAAAAAAGTTAATTCCATAGAAAATTGATATTTCTATTGTGCTGAGAGGCACTCTATAGTATGGTGTGGAAGAGATGTTGTAATGTCCAGCCTTGTTCTATGTTATCATGTTATGTAAACATTGGTGTCTTAAAAAAATTAGTTTCGACAACCCATGGTTTTTCGATGGTATTTGATGCAGGAGCATCCAACTAAGGGCATCATGTCCAGGTGTTGGTCTCAGCGAAGAAGGACAGGTTCAAAGACTTTTAATTTCATTTATGTTTAGTGAGTAAAACAATGTCTAGAAACTAGTTTGTTTTATTATTATTAGTTAAGGCATATTAGGAACAATAGAGTTAGGATAGTGTCATAATAGTTACATTGTTTTTTTCATTTTTCGAGTCCATCTTATAGATGTCTGTACATAAACAAAAGTATAATATTGTAACTCCTACAATACTAGAAAATCTAGCATGATTATCGACTATATAACTACAAAGAGTAACTGTATGGTAACTGAGAACAGTTTCAATAACTGCTTAAACACAATATAAAAATCAATTTAATACAATCATGGAGGGGTTTAGTACATGAGCAGACAATACAAAGAGTAGTTTCTTTCCTCCGCAATATATGAGTCCATCTATAACAGCTTGTTGTAACATTTATTGAATTTTTCCTTAATGATTGAGTAAGCAAAATGAAGTAAAGACTATGCGTTCCTACCCATTACATATTATTTCCTTCCTAAAGAAGAGAAAGCGAATAGAGAAATTGGACAAGCATTCCCAGCATGAAGACTAGTAGAAAACATATGGAGTTCTACGAACGAAAGTCAATCACATTATGGGAAGTTTGAAAAAGAATGAGAATGCAAACACTGAGCAATGACCCCAGGCCAGAGGTAAATGAAATATAACCAAAAATTCTTGTTAATTCCTTTCATTATCAACAAAAAAATATTTGTATACATTGAACAGTCCAAGGATATCCATTCAAACGACAGAAAGAACATTAGGAACCAGCCAAACCCTAAGGGTGAGGATTTGGTCGGCCACCATCCAAAAGATGGTTTATAGTTACAAATTGCTAGAATACAAACAGGGTTTATGTACAAGACTGAACCAAGTCACTTAACGACAATAGGGAAAATCGAGTGGAAGAGAAGTGTGACTCTACCCAACAAACTGACAGAGACCACCTAACAAAAACAAATTTACAATAGTAGCAAAGCCTACTGGAGCAAGACACATAGAAATTTCATCGACCACACCAGTGAATGAAGCCCCACCTGCAAAAGTAGCACTGTTAGCCATATGCAAATAGAGTAAAGGCAAGAAATGACCTAAGAAGGAGAAACTGAATGCCCAATTAATAAAATTGCTTTACGTGGAGAGTAGTCGTGTGGGAAGAGTGAAACCCCACTGAACCATAGCCAACAGTGAAGGCTTGAGACCAAGGAGCAGACCTCGTTAGAACCAGAGGAAAACGAAGAGGGTAAGCAAATCATGGAGGAATAGCTTACTTGAACAGAGTTGTGAAGCTCAGGAGGAGGCAACCATGACTTTGACCTGTAGAACACAAAATAGGTAACCATTAAGCAAAGGTAACAACCAGAAGAACTACAACAAAATGAAAAAAATGGAGCAGGGACAAGTTTAGTAACCGAGTAGACAGAAACCGCAGCAACTCTCTTACACAGTCGAGACGGACCTTCATACTGTACCCAAGTAACTGAGCAATGAAGTCACCAGAACAAATGGAGGTGTCACATGAACAAACAACATAACCCATAGCTGGGTGCACACAGAGCCTATTACCAAACCCTCACTACGAGTCCAAACCCTCGACGCAGCGAAAACACAAGTGTAAAATGGAGAAATGATAAAGAACATGGGTTTTACATTAACCAAGAGTGGGAAAATAGTAATCGAGGCAAGTAAACATCAATGAATTCCAACATAAATTCCATACAACGCATATAAAAAGCCATCCTATGATTAGTGCCTAGTCAAATATATTAGACCTCAAATCATTCACTAATCATTCAACCAACAATTAAAGCATTATTATATCATTTTAAAACTTAATAAAGTGAAGTTGCGGGCTAGTCCCATCATAGTGGTATCAGAGCAATATTTAGAGTTTTTCCGACAGATGGAAGTTGGAAGATGAGGACGTGGAAGAGGTGCTCAGAGAGCAACAGATGAAAGATTACAGGAGAAAATCAGGATCCTTACTGCCCATTTGGAGGCAGTTGAAGTAGGAAGGAGAAGGGATCCAAAGGTAGGAGATGACAGTGAAGAAGAAGATGTAGTGACAACTGATGGATTAGTTGAAGAAGGGAAAAAATGAGATTGTTGAGGTTGGTCCTATTGGCGAGTAGCAAGCCTAAACCAGAAATTCCAAATTATGATGGAAACTTGTCCACAGAGGTTTCATTGGATAGGATTAGAAAACTTGAGAAATATTTTGAGTGTGAAGAGGTTAGTGATGATGGGATATTTAAGTTCGCAGCGACCAAGTTGAAGGGACACGTGGCCCTATGGTGGGACAATTTCCAAGTAGAGAGAAGAAGGATGAACAAACTGCCAACAAAGAAATGGCGCAAGATGGTGGCCAAGTTGAAAGGTAGATTTATGCCCAAGGATTACTAGATTTCACTACATCGGCGAGTGTAGAATTTGAAGTAGAAAGGGCTGACAGTAAGAGAGTACACTGAAGAATTCTACCGAGTAAATTTAAGAGTTGGTTATACAGTGGACACCTCAGAGAAAAGAAAAAAGTATGTAAATGGTTGAGATTAGAAATATTAGATGAAATTAGCATTCTTTCCCCAAAAAACAAAGAAGAAGCATACCAGAGTGCTATGAAGGCAGAGGAGAAGATCACCAGAAAACAAAATGCTAGGAGAGGATGGGGAATCGATAGAAGAAGAGGACAATATTATGGCAGAGGGCAAACTGCCAACAATAGTGAAGAAGGCAATACTTGTACAAATATGAATAATCCATGCATGAAGAACTTGTTAGCGTTGAAGGATTATGTTATTAAGTAAAAGTTCCAAGGCACATGTATGTAATTAATATCACTAGCTCCAGTATTGGAGCATTGGAGCCACTCCTTTTGTCTAAAAATAATTGATATGTCTCTCTAGTGGCTTGATGTAGGAGCTAAGGTGAAAAGTCCTTTGCTCATACAATGAGGGTGTATATATATCCAAGGGGTGAGGCTTCACCCTTCTTGTGACTCTTTGACTACCCTCATGACTTTTTGACTTCCTATGACCTTTCAACTTACATGATTTTTCATATTCCATGTGGGTCCCTTGGAATTACACTTTACAATACATTTTGAATATACATGATCCAAAAGGATGATGTGGCCTATGATAACTCATGATATGACATTGTTGACATGGAATTCTTGATGATGTGGTAGTGTCATGCCACTATTTTTATTGTGTCTACGATATCTACTTGAGAATGTTTTTTTCTTCCTCCTTCTCATGGCTTGGTGATAAGGAGTCTTTAGTGATCTCCAATCTTGGGTTGTGGTCACAAATTGGTGTCCCTTTGCTTTGTCTTGATTGATCAGCTTTCATGTCCAGCTACAAATATTTCTGTCAGCATTATTCCCTTTTGCATCTTCTTCTTTTTCATCCTGTCATGGTGTGAGAGAATTCCCGCACTTACAATTCACTCATGGTGAGATGACATAAGCCTGAAAAGACCCTTTTCTAAAATAGTGGATTTTGATCCATTAAATGAGCCCTGACCAAGTGAAAGGTCAGGATAGAGGGTTCAATGACTGTGAAATTTTTTATTTCAAGTAGCCAATGGTGAGGCTTCATCACTAAGTCTGCACAGTGGGCAGTTCAGGTCAGATTGAGGGTAAAAACTGCACAGTCGAAAGTGACAATGTGGCAGGCTGAGGGGATGGACACTAGGAGGACATGCTTCGTAGTTTGAGGAGGAAAAACAGAATGAGCTACTACACAAATGCATGTTCTAGAGGAATATGGAAATAACATGATTCTTGTGCTTGTGGCGTCCGTAGTTAGGACCATAATGGAAGGAATGATTTCATAATCATGGAGGTGAAAGCTGGGCCTTAGGCATAGAAACTATGTAGTGCAACAGTCCTAGGAGGTAGGAACTATGAATTGCGTAGTGCCAAAGTGAAAGGTCACACCTTGAGGTCTAGAAATGTGCAGTGCACAATCTAGGCAAGATAGGTGGATCCAGGTTGCTTGGTTGGGAAGCTTCTTCAGAAATGATTAAGTGTGAGACCGGTGAGAATGATGTGTATAACGATAAGGCCTCAACTGTCATCTCACACTCAGAGTACTTGAGGATGTAACAACATAGATCAACCATTACACATGAAATAAAAATTCCCTCTGTGTGACCACTTCATTACCAGTTACAAAAAATGTGATACTTAAGATACGCTTTGTGATGACCGTGATGACACTTGTGCAACAATGCCTAAAAGTTTGTGAATGAGTGTGACCAACATTTACATGGTTAGAAAACTTCATATACGCAAAGGTATAACCCTAAAACCATCATAATAGGCCTTTAGTTTTTGTACGATAATCAATATATGAAAAGACAACACTTTTCCTACATTCCGAACGTGACAAAGACACCTAAAGAAAATACATGAAATGAGTTTCAATGTTTGTGACAATACATGACATTGAAGACATAACGGTGTGGAAATGATAAGGTTTCATTATTACTTCAACTTAATGAGAGGTGTAATTTTTTTTTCATATCTATCCTCCAAAAGGCTATAAATCACATGGAGCCTTGTTGCAGTCTGGATAATATTTCATTGTTCCTTCATCTTCTTTCCTGATGATAATCCTTTTTCCTTGGCTCCTTATGTGTCATCTAACATGTCTTCCTTCACCATCTCTTTATTTGCCATATTTCCATAGCATTGTAGCATTCTTGTGTCTATAATAAACTCATGACAATACGTCATCATTTTGATAAACCCATATCTAAGATGTTTCATGATGATCCGCTGACTAAGATGAAAGTAATGGTGGGCCGAGAGAAAGGCCTAGTGACTGTGCATTTTTTTAGTTCAAGAACGTAGGGCCAGAGCTTGGGCTCTGATACTAGATAATTCATCCTTCAGTCTAGGTTGAGGAAGGATATTGCGTAATTTGGGAGCTTAGCAAGCTAAGCTGAGGGGTTGGGAAGTATTTCAAACAATTGTGTAATTCTAAAAGACAGAGGGGAAATAGGTGATTATGCAATTATAGGAGTCAGGGATTGGGATTGAGAACTTAGTTTGGAAAATGCACAGTTCTAGGAGTTAGATACTGCACATTACATAGCCCAAACACACAATATTTCTACATAAGGGTGAGTCTGCACAATGCACAGTTCAAGAGGACTAGATGAGGCTAGGTTGTTGGGAATTTTCTAAAATTTGGCTATGTGTGGGATCAGTGAAAATGATATGAATAGTGATAGAACTTGACTCTGATCACACACTTAGACACTTGGAAACACATCTTAGATCATCTAGAACATATGAACACATACTCCCCTTAGTGTGACAACCTCTGCAACAACTTACGATAAGTGCAACACTGAAGATATACTGTGCAATGATAACAAAGACACTATTTTGACAATACATGAATTTTTGTATATGAGTGTGAAACATGTTGAATTGATGAGAAAAACACATAACCACAAATATTTCCCCTTAAACAAAATCAAATCTCCACATTGCATGATAAGCAAAAATTCCCATGCCAGAAGATGACATTTTCTATATGAAGATACAAATGGGAATGACCCTTGAGATAGATGAAAAAAATGAAAAAAAAACATGCCAAAGAGAAGATAATATGAAAAAATACTAGTTAGATTACAAGAAAGTGAAAGCGGCAACTGAAAACATGCAAACGATACGCGTGAAAACAAAGGTGCATTGGAGCAACAATTTGCAAAGCTCGTAGAAATAGAAGTAAAAACACATCTATAATGTGAGAAAATATCATTGTGATTATGAATTGACTATCAGAATTTATTGGACATCACAAAGGCATAGTTTGGATAGGGAGGTGTTATTCTTGTCCAATCTTGCATAAAAGGATGCACTCATGCACTTGTTATAGACTGAGCATTTGTGATGAAGTGAATTCAAGACTTCCAATCCTGGAAGGAAGCTTAGAGGCATCAGTTGTCTAAGAAGTGACTATGGAGTGACCTTGCAATATCCAGAGAGGGCTTCAAAATTTGAGCATAGACAAAATTTTGGAGGGTTTTTTCGTAATGATAAAACTTGGCGACACGCTGGTAGAACTGTAGCTTCTTTTCCTTGGTCAATGATTTTCATGCAGGGTCTAGTTCTTCAGGAAGTATTGATTCATTGTTTATATTACCATATATTCCCCACTTACATTGTGCATAAGCATAGTCCCCTTCATTCCTTTACTCGATTGAACACAAACATGAGATGAACGATCACACAATATTTCAAATTAGGATAGGGTAATGAAGTTCATGAGTTTTAGATTTTTAGAGTATAGTTTTTCATCTCTGGTGTTTGTCCACTGCTAGTAGGCCTAGATAGTACCTCGACAGGGACATGTCAAGAGTACAAACATTGATATGATGCCAGTGACCTTGGGCAATACCCCTATGAAGTTGCTTGCTTCACCTTTCTGTGCAGGATGACTTTGTCTTCTTTCGCCATTATTTATTTATTTAAAAGTTTTGTTCATCGACACTTTATTATTTATGGGAGGAAGAGGGAACCTGACTTATTGAGAGTAGGAGAGGATGTGCTGTTGGAGAAACATACACAAGACCTCTGATACTAGTTTTCTCATTTAGATTTTTGCCTTTTCCTTCCCTACTTGATTGTTTCAAATTGAAAATACTGAAACATAAAAACTCCAGTGTAGGCATAAGGTTTCCATAATAGACATGGAGGTCATGGTTCAACAAAATGCTTTCTTAACACAAGGATTGTAGTTTCTATTGGAACCTCACAAACCAAAACATGTAACCCAGACAAGGAAGCAGGACAAAGAGTTAGCCAGATGTTGTAGTGTCACGAATTCCTTTTCTATTTTGCCACATTCCCTTCTCAATGAAGAAATCATATTCATGCAAGGTCTTATTAATGAATAAAAGGAAAAGACATGACACAAAAAGAAACAAAAATCGAAGCACAAGAAAAATAAGTTAAACCAAATCATAATGTTTGACGAAGGTAAAGATAAGACAAACTAAAGAGATTAAGCACATGATGAGTGGAAGAAAGGGGAAAAATAAGATGCAGGTAATCCTACTCCTAACCTAATAGCTAATAGGTGAGGTCATATATAATGAAATTTCCAATGTAGCCACTATAATCTTTCGTGAGCCACAATCATAAAGAGACGATTGATTAAAAAAAATATAAAGTAGTGTGCAAGAGAAAATATGAGAGCTTGAATAACTTGCACAACCAAAGGAAGGTCTTGCCTACAGGCAAAAATATGTGTCACAACTGCTAGTTTCATCCAATTCACATTCTTACCTTTTGGAGGGAAACCATATGTAGACAAATCTTAAATAGTTCTTGTGAATGCATGTTCTTCTGTTTCATCCTGCTTAGAAAGAATGATAAAAGGTCAAAAACTATTTATTGCAATGGAGATTGATGAGTAAGTTTTCTCTAACCATTCGGTTATTAGATCATAAAATTCAAGATGATCCTCTTGAAAACCTCAAAATATTTTTAAAAATGGATTTTCAATTAGGGTCATGGGATTATAATGAGAATATTTAGGGGTGAAAGAGATTTGATCATATTCAACAATCATATCAAGACAATGGCGACCTAGCATAACCATTAGTGAAGGGTGACGTATGTCAACTGCTAAGAAAAAATCTAAATAGTAAGATGTTGAATGATGAAGATAGATGGATGTAAAACAACTATTATTGGAAGTACTATTAAGAAAATGATAAAATGAATGAAAATTATTAGAGATAGAATAATGATAAGATGAGTTGATTAACACATCATACTCCCATATTGTAATTAACAAAGTTCAATCAAATGGAACAATTTTGTAAATGCTCTACATACTAAAATAATTTTTGTTAGGCCCCTATATTACTACTGTAACCCCTTATTATTATTAGTACAACCCCCTTATTATATTGTCGTTCCCATGTAATCCACATTTTGTTATTGTTGTGCCCCATAGAAGACCATTATTGTTATTATTGTGCCCTTACATTATTATTGTTATGTGGGCTCTGATTATATTATGACCCGTTAGACTCCTATACATAGAAAGGAGGTCTTGTCATTTGTATCATCTAAGAATTGTTCATTTGCATAATTTAAAGGAGGTTTCCCCCTCAAAGAGGCTAAATTCTAAGGCATTCAACTACCATTTCTATTTTTTTGTGAGCTAGTTTCATAACATTTGGTATCAGAGCTTTGGATTCTAGGGTTTCGCTGCTCCAAATAGGTCATTGTGGCATTTTCGGTATAACCTTTTTCTGCACAATTTTAGATGCTAAAAAAAAAATCCATTTGAGAAGAAATCGCGCTTAAGATCAGGTCCGAATTTTAGAGCTTGTCTCACTATATTATCAGAAATATGATCTGAGGAAGTTAGAGTTTTTGCAAGCTCCAAAATTTAAGCTAAAACAGGTCATCATGAAATTTTTTCTATAAATATTTTTCTTTGGCGTTTCAGAAGCTAAAAAAGAAACCCATTTGAGAAGAAATCAATCTGAAGTTTCACTCCAAATTTTAGATTCTGTCTTTCTATATTTTCCGAGATATCGTATGAAGAAGTTAGGGTTTTTGCAGACCCCCAAATTACATTCCAAACAGACCACCTTTGGAAAATTGTCATAACTTTCCCTCGGAGTATTAGATTGAAATTTTGTAAGAAGTTATAGAAACAAGACGAATTGTAGTTTTTTGTATGTATTTTTCAAATCCGAAGGTCAAGACAGTGACACGTGGCAAGTCATACAATTTCACTATTATGAAAAGCTGTATAATCAGGTCATCTTGGGAGATTGTGCATAACTCTTTCTTGGAGAATCTAATTTTGATCGGACTAGTGGCATTGGAAAGAGGACACAGAGGGCTACTACAAGTTGCAATTTTGGAATTGGAAGAATCGAAATTATAGAGTTATAATCATTTTAAGATCAAGCTCCTAAAATCAAGAAAAGACAATATGAGGAAATTTGATGGCAAGAATTCGGTAAATTGGATACTTCAGATGGAGCAATATTTTGATCTACATGGTGTACCACTATTAAAGAAGGTATGTATCTCATATTCATATTTAGAACCGGATCAATTTTTATGGTATAAAGGGCTTTGTTCTCATAAAAAACTTGTTACGTTGTCAATTTTCACAGAGGAAATGATAGCACATTATGAGGATACAAAGAGAAACACCTTCTCTAGAGCAACACCACGACAATCAGAAAGAGTAAACAGGCTTTGTTACATAGTGGAAAGTAAAATTATGGCAACAAGGAAGTCTACCCCTCACAACTATAAAGATGGAAGTGTTGCTTCTCCCAGCCTTCCACAACCTACGAGGGTTACACCACAACAATTGGAAGAAAAAAGAGAAAAAGGGATTTGTTTCAATCATGATAGAAAATTCACTAAATGTCATAAGTGTGCTGAGAAGAAATTACTTTACATAGACTATGAAGATGAGGAAGAAAAGGATCAAGAAACATCAAAATAAGAGGATATACACCAGGACACAACCCCAGAGAAAGAAGAAATGAACCAGACCATATCTTGTACTACAATGGCAGGAATTACCACTCCTCAAACTCTCAAGATAGAAGGACATATCAAGAAGAAAAAATTTCAAGAAGTGAAAGATCACATTGTAGGAATTTACAGGGTAAGTTCCTCAGAAAGAACACCAGAAGGACACCGCTCACAAACAGATCACAGATCA
>APFE030886272.1:86496-112419 GCA_000404065.3 Pinus taeda
TTCACTGATTCTGATTGGGCTGGTGACCCTGATGATCGAAAGTCTACTGCTGGTTATGTCTTCACTCTTGGTTCAGGACCTATTACATGGGCTTGTAAGAAACAAGGCTGCCATTTCTCTTTCGTCAGCAGAAGCAGAGTATCGTGGTGCCGTGGAAGCTAGTAAGGAAGCCTTGTGGCTTCGTCAGATCCTATCAGAATTTGGCTTTGACCAGCAGCATCCGACTACACTTTGGTGTGATAATCAAAGTGCCATTCAGCTTTGCAAAGATCCAGTTCAGCATCAGCGCAGCAAACACATTGAACTTCACATGCACTTCATCAGAAAGCTCATTCATGACCATGTTCTTGAAGTGCAATATTGTTCAACAGATGATCAGGTTGCAGACATCTTCAAAAAGGCTCTCACAGAGGCGAAGTTCACTAAACTTCGATATATGCTTGGAGTTCAGGAAGTTGTCACTAAGGGGGGATAGGCTCTAGTGCCTCCTTCCTTCTCCTATTGTGTCATATTTGTAAATCCTTCAATCCTATCCCAAGTTGTTCTGAAGGGGGGATGTTAGGATATTCCGACACATAGGAAATAGTTAAGTTCAACTTGGTCTAGTATAGAGTTAGGTAAAGTGTGTTTCTTTACCGTTGTACATTTTGTAACTTACAATCCGACGGTGACGATATGTAGTGATCCGACGGTTCATTCTCTCCTCGGTATTACCGACACTTGATCCGTGGCTTGACACCCGATTGGTCCATGAATTCTATTTAAAGCGCATGGAGGGTCATTTGTAGGTTCCCCGTGCATGAGAGAAGCTTATGTAAATTTTCATTCTTTTATTAATAAATTGCCTGTAGTAGCCACGTTGGCACAGGCCGTGGACTGTTTCCCTCTCTGAGGGTTTTAACCACGTCAAAATACTGGTGTATTCATCTGTGATCTGTTTGTGAGCGGTGTCCTTTTGGTTTTCTTTCTGAGGAACTTACCCTGTAAATTCCTACAGAGAGGGGGTCATAATATTTCCAAAAATTCTGATTGTCCATAATTTGGATACCTGAGGAAGAAGTGCACTGTGAGCTCGTTGCACTCATAGACAGAAAATTGCCAAAATATTGCAAGTTTGCATCAGTCTGCACCAAAACACAATATTTTCTCCAAATCCTCCCAAAGTTTGCATCAGTCATGCTCAATAGGCTCCTTATCATGCAAAGAAGCCTCATGATGTGATGGTGATCCTTGTTTTGCTGATGTAGTAGGCTTGGCCCATTCCTTAATTTGAGGATAAAACACAAGCCTTCTTCCTCTCTGATATGTCTTGGTCACCTAATGCCTAGGTTCCTTGGAAACCTCATCATGTTTTCTTGATGATCCCACCTTCATGGAATGTACTGGCATGGTTTGGTGCTAGCTTGGTGAAGTGGTTATATGCGTTTTCAAGGCTGCCTCAATGGAGGTGTCCCATGTCATGTTCCTCTCTATCAACTGATGGAGTACTATAAACGTTATCAGGCTATGGTGAAAGATGATGGGATAATGCACTGTTCCTTTCAATTTCACCCTCTCAGACATTTTTGTTAGGCTCCTTTACAAGTAGCTGGACAAATTTAGAGACTTGACAGCTGTAAAGTGCATGAGCAGTTTTATCTACTATTGATATAGCCTAGAAAATCTACCCTCACAGGTGAAGAATTTCATGACAACCTTCATCAATGGTGCATATCTCACCAATAAGTATTTGAATGGGAAAACATGTGAGTGAGCTCCTTTGTATTTTGATTTCAAGTAGGGTTTGTACTCTTCTAGGTCTAGGTTCATGCCTTTGAACTAATTTTCACCATGGTTTGGTATGCCTGTAGCTTGAGAGATGGCATCCACTAAAAACATGAAATCAGTCCCTACAATCATGATCTTATATTCATTGAAGGTGATGAAAATATACCTATGAGATATTCATGGTAACCTACTTCCTGCACTCTTTGACAAAACCCTAAACAATTGAAATCTTCAAAGCATTTCATGACAAATGGTGAGGAGGTGACTTCATTGCAATTAGAGGGCTCAAACCTTAGTATCTTTCCCCCCTTGTTGTACTTCCTCTTCTCTGATGGTGATGATTCAGGCTCCATACTTCAAACAGTAGGTGAAAGGAAAGGAAAAACAATGAAATTTACTGCTGTGAGGGAATGAGGTGGCATGATGAATGTAAGAGTTGCCTAAATTTTTAAGGAAATTTAGGAAAAGGGGATGATATCAGTGAGCAGGGAAAAAAATAATTTTGGAAAATGAGTGAGGGCAGGAGGTGGAAAAGGCCAAAACACAGGCCTATCCTAGAAAGAGATATGGTAGATTAGGGTTTAGAGGAAAATGATAGAAAATAAGGGGATAAGGCTTTGTGATGGATGGAAATGGTATATTAGCTGCAAATAGAGGTGTATGGACAAGGAATCTAGGGTTTAGGGTAGCAACTCATCATTTGAGGATGAAAACTATGAAAATCATGTAAACCCTAAAAGAAGATGTATTTGACCATTTTCTTGACATGTGAGGCAAAGGAGGGCATGAAAATGATTAAAATTACTTGTTATAGAGCCTAGAGGATGAAATGATTTAAGAGGAGCTTTGAAAAATGAATTTTGGTGGTCAAACAACAATTTTGGACAACTCTGCCCCCTGCGCAGCATGTTGTCTATGTGCGCAACGAGAGTCAATTTTTGCTAGTGAGTGCTATTGGAATCACAATTTTTTACAAAGTAGAGGGGGGAGATCAATGCTAGGATGGTAGACAAGTGAAAATGAGTGTGAAAGAGCTCCTCCATGTGCTTTTATAATTTTCTTTTGGTGTCTAAGTGATTAATGAGGTAGGATGGCCCACCTCACCAATTCACTTTCATTTTTAGGTTTGTAGCCTTAGGACCTAATATTGTAAATTTAGAACCTTAGGAACATTATTGCATCTAAAAACATAAATTACATTTGAAATCAACTATTATTGAACAAATTTACCTATTTCTACTCCTCATTTTCCAGATTTATACATGAAATGACTGATTTTGTGACCTTAACCCTAATGACCTAAGGTGACACTAAGCTGAATGGAAACCATGATGATGTGAATGAAGTGATATTAATGATGTTTTCATGATGGTAGACTCAACTGAGTGATGAAAGTGACCAGCATATGAAATTCTTGAGAGAGTGGAAATAGCCCTAGACACACTAACCAGTAACCAAAATTTTATTTTAAGACACTGAAATGACAAAACATTGACTTGAAACCCTAACAATACCTTGTAAGAGCATATTTGATCACTCATGACAGGTTGAACTGATTAACACTAACACCCTCACAGATAACCTTTCTTTTTTTGCGACTTGAGAACCCAACCAATTCATTAGAAGAACAATATTGTGCCCAACCCAAAGTCTCCCTTTCTTTGAAATTGCTTAGTCCACACCTTATCGCAACCATAGGATTTCCTCCTGTAAGTCCTATTCTGAACTTCTCCTAAAACATTTCATCCTTTGGACACCAGAATTCATTGACACTCCTTTGCACACACTCTTATTTGTTCATTTCCAAGCATTTTGACCTAGTTCTCCCTTGTGTTCCCTTGAATCTCCCTAACATTCTTGATCACCATCCATTGACATTGTCTGACATGTGTTAGCACACCTTGTCATTCCTTAGCATGCCTTAGAACTCCTTAGCTATCATGCCCTTACAACTACCCTTACCTTTTTTTAGACTTGGTCAGAACCCAACCAATTCTTGCCCTCACTACAATGTTACTTTTAGTGCAACTAGACTATGCCTTATTCACCTAATAACTACCTATAACACATCTTAGGCTAATCATGTCCAATCTCATCTCATCCCACTTAACAAGTTACTAATTCAGGGCTCACATCCAACCATGGCCATAAAACAACTAAGAAACACAATTTACATCTTGACATGCCATAACACATGGAACATCTAACAATCCCTTAGCCCTATGTGACATGTGTTATCATCCCCTACATTTCTTGGCATGGTTTGTACTCCCTAGCACGCCCTAGCACTCTCTAACATGCCCTGGCACTTTAGCATGCCTTGTCACTGCCTAACATATAACCTTGTCACTCCCTCCTTAGAACACTTGGAACTCATTAACACTCCCTATCACACACTCTTATCTCTTCATTTCCATCCATTTTGAACTAGTTCTCCCTTGTGTTTCTGTAGCATGACCTAACATTCATTGGAACACATTGACACACCCTGGCACATGGCACATCTTGGTATATTTCCTTGGCACTTTAGCATTCTGTGGCACTACCCAACATATATTGTCGCTCCTTCCTTACCACACCTATAACTCACTAACACTCCATGTCACACACTCTTATTCATTCATTTCCATGTATTTGAAGCTAGTGATCCATTTTGTTTCCTTGGCACTCCATAGCACTCCCTAGCATACATTGGCACACCTTAGCACCTGGCACATCTTGGCATGTTGCCCTAGCCTCTACCATGCCTTAGCACTACCTACCATACCTTGTTACTCCCTAAACACACCTATATCTCATTGACACTTCTTGTCACAAACTCTTATTTGTTCATTTGCACACACTAATTTGACCTATTTCTCCCTTATGTTTTCCTAGCACTCCCTAACATGTCCTAGCACATGTTGACACACCCTGGAACCTGGCACATCTTGGCTGCATTTCACCCTAACCATCTAGCATGACTTAGTGCAACCTAGCATACCATGTTACTCTCTCCTTAGCACACTTTAAAACTCGCTAACACTCCCTGTCACAAACTCTTATTCATTCATTTCCATGGATTTTGACCTAGTTCTCCCTTATGTTTTTCTGGCGCTCCCTAACACTCCTTAGCATGCATTGGTACACCTTGGCACTTGGAACATCTTTGTATGCTTCCCTAGCATTCTAGCATGCCTTGGAAGTAATACATAGCATACCTTTTCACTCCCTCCTTATCACACCCAGAAATCGCTAACTGTAATGTTCGAAACTAGAAAAATAGTGTTATGAAAAGCAGAAAATAAAAATAACACCATAAAATTAAGTCAAACCATCAGACCAAAAAATTGTCTAGCATGTGTTAGCACACCTTTTCATTCCTTAGCTATCATGCCCTCACAACTACCCTTACACTTTTTGCAACATGGGAACCCAAAAAAATCCTGCCTCAACTATAACAACAACTTAACTATAACAACAACTTGACCAAGTTACAATTACTACAACTAGACTATACCTTGTTCACCTAAGAACTTCCTATAACTCATCTTAGGCTACTCATTTCTAATTTCAACTTATCCAACTTAACAAGTTACAAAGGCAAGGCTCGCATCCAACCGTCATCGTAGAATTAAACAACTAAGCAAAGCAATTTACATCTTAACATGCCATAACATCTGGCACGCCTAATAGTCCCTTGGCACTATGTAGAACATGTTACCATCCCCTGCATGTCTTGGCATGCTTTGGCACTCCCTAGCACTCCCTAACACTTATCACACCTCATAATCGCTAGCTAACACCCTCTGTCACACTCTTATCCATTCATTTGCATGCATTTGAAACAACTTCTCCCTTATGTTTCCCTGGAACTTGGCCCTAACACTCCCTAGAATGTGCTAGTGTCACACCCTTGTGCTTGGAACTTCTTGGCACGCCTTAGTACTTGGCATGTCTTGACATGGCTTGGCATGCCTAAAATTCCTTGGAACTATCTAACATGTGTTATTACTTCCTAGAATTCCCTGGAAAACCTTGGCACTCCATAACTATCATGCCCTCATAGATAGACTTACTTTTTTTGCGACTTAGGAACCCAACCAAGTCATTGAAAAAACAATGGTGTGCCCAACCCAAATTCTCCCTTTGTCTGAAACTACTTAGTACACACCTTATCATAACCATAGTCTTGCCTCCTTCAAGTACTGTTCTAAACATATCCTAACACAATTCATATTCTAACACAATTCTTCCTTGGGACACCTGGAATTCACTAACACTCCTTGTCACATTACACTCTTATCTCTTCATTTCCAAGCATTTTGACCTAGTTCTCCCTTGTGTTTCCCTGGCACTTGGCCCTCACACTCCCTAGCATGCATGGATAAAATATTTGTAGAATTTTCCCATATCGTACTATCTAGGGTTTGGTTTTTGACTAACTAAAAATGTGATATATGAAGATATAATCATGGGATATGATATAAAAATCCTCAAACTTCATTATCCAAATAGATCTGAGGTCAAGCATGCCAAGTTGGAGGTCTGCCAAGTTGAATTTCAAAAAGTTCTAGAACCTGGTCAGCAATTTTGGTCGGGCGAAATTGTGAAAAATGGGTCTCAAAGTGCCACTTGTAACTCCAAGAAAATAATTGTTGTGTAAACAATGAGAGAGGATTTTGTTTTTGGGCATGTTATGAACAAAACCTCCTTGTGTTTTCAAATATACTTTCCCATTTTTTTAGAATCCAAATGATGCATTGTTGAAAGCTCTAATGTGGAGGAATCAATAAAGTTTTGTGGAGGATACTTGAAAGGTATGGAAGCTATTGGATCCAAACATGGTCGAAATGAAGTGTGGAAAGAGGAAGTTGAAGAATTCATCCTTGATGGAAAGCAATTATCTGCTCCAATTCCTTCAGAATTTGATGACATTAGTTGGGAAAAATCCCATAGGTGGGTTCTATTTCACACAAACGAAGTTGATCCACGGATAGAGTTAGTAACATATTTGGTCCGTAATTTTCTATTTTTTTTTATGGTTTAACAAAACATAGATCCATTGATAAAATTAACATATTTTACCTTTAAAAATATTTTATTCATATTTTATCAAAACACATTAACCACCATATCTATTGTCCATAATTTTTGAATTAGAATGCACATAATGGAGATTTCCAACTCAATTACCCAAACGAAAAAGGATGAAGCTCTATTGTAGAAACTCCACACCCATAATTTTACTAGTTGGTTAAAACAACAGGTAAAGATATTATTTATATTATAAGTGTAATTAAAAATTAGTATATATATATGGGAATATTTTCATGTAGGAAATTAAATATTTTTTCAGAGGTTGAATGCATGAATTCTAACTATATTTAAAAATATAAAAGTATGCAGGTGGAAGGAGATGGAAAGGTGTTTGATACACTTAAATGGCTAGTGCGTGGCCCAAGGAAATTCATGAATAGGTACAAGGGATTCCTAATAAATGGTTATAGATTCCATACAAAAAACATAGATAATGAGAGAACCACCAAAAATAGTTGCATGCATATGGAAGCTCAAAAAATGATGAGGTCAAGTTCCAAAGATGCAAACCCTATACTTCAAAACACAACATTTTATGGAGTGGTAGAACAAATAATTACATTGGACTATTTTTGTATGGAGTACACATTGTTCAAATGTAATTGGATTCATGTATATAATAAGAGAGGGATCAAAACAGATGATTTGGGTTTTACAATGGTGAATATGAAAAATTCTTAAGTCAAAATCATTGGCAAGATGATCCATTTATTCTAGCATCACAAGCTAAACAATTATTCTATTTACAAGATCTAGCTGAGACTGACTGGTATATAGTGTTAACATGTCCTCCAAAAGGATTGATAAATAATACATCATATGAACCAGAGTATGAATATTTGTCACAGGTTGTAGACTTTCAAGAAACAAAATGTGTAAGTGAAGAACATATCGATGATGTTGATGTCAACATTGATGTGAATGTGGATTATGTTCATTCAAATTGTGAAGGAATATGGTTGACCATTAAGAAATAAAAGGTATCGATTTTCCTATTTTGTTTTGAGAACTCCAAAATTGATATTTGGTTATGAAGAGAGACTCCTTTGTTTCTTATAATCTATAAAATGTTTTAGACCCATTTAGTAGATCCATTTTTAGTCCCTCCCTATGACAAAGACTATTTTTTCGGCTTGCACCATTAATCTTGTCAAATTGAACACATAAAAAATTAATATGTGAGAAGTTTCTCTAACTTTATATTTTTATATTTTTTAAGATTGAAATGAGAATTTTCTATATTATTATTGGACTAAAGCCCTAAAATTTATTCATTTAAAAGAACCCAGAAAATACAAATTTATTAGGCACATGCCATTTGTTTAGCCTTCTTCTATGATTTTTGGTTCCGCACATTCAAACAAACAGAGGTAGGTCTTGGGAATGATGTGGGTGCGCTAAGGAGATCACCTACCACTTGATTGCATAGGACTTATGCATGTTGGATGTGTAATGCCCAACAACAACATATTTTTATCTCATGAGGAGAAAAGTTTCTATAATATAGTAGGGCTCATCTTGGGACACTACTAGCAGCTCTACTATGGGATGGCGCTTACTCATCTCATCAATGACACCTAAAATAGGTCTTCTATATAACATATATTTGGAATTTCTCTTGTTGATTACAGTATATCCCCAAAGATCAATTTTAGGAAATTCCATTCTAACTAAATAAGAAGAATCTTCTTTTTTGATCCTCGATGAAGAAAAATAATAGTCATCATATACATCAAAAATAGATTTTGGCTATCACAAATTAATGCCAAATGATAAGGGTTTTTATTTAAGATAAGATGATCTAGTCCCACTGATGGATTATTTTCATCATAGTTGTAAGGAGGAGAAGAGGTCTGCACTGTGAACCTTGGCCAGCAGGTTGGAATTCTTGGTTGAATCTAATCAACTAGTAGTGGTAACATCATCCCAATTGGCTAATGCTATATGTTGGATGAACTTGTTTGCACCCCTTGTTGGTCCTTAGCTTCTTTTATTCCATAGCAGCTTATTGTTGTCCTTAATGGAAGACGAGTAAAATGTATATATTTGGCAAGCTCTATCTCTTCCTATCACAAAAGGTTATAGCAGCATCCACACACACATAAGATGAGTACACTCATCCTTAACATATATGGTATGGGTTTCTTATGCCTAGACCAAGGATATACTTATCAATGATGTAAATTGGCTTTGATGTGGAGACTATGAAAAATAATAATATCATATGGCACATTAGACACATTAAACGGGTTTGAAACCCTCCTATTGCATAGATGCACACCTTAACATGGGGTGAAACCATCATAAATCAATAGGACACCCTTAATGGCTCTAACAAACCTCTAACCTCCCTCCATATAACACTTGACAGGTTGAAACCCTACAACTAGAAGTAAGGAAGGAAGGATGGGTTCGCATTTTGGTTCTGGACCATCATTTTTGGATGGGAAAAATTCAACGTCTCGATGCAAGTTTCATCGAGCTTCTCAATCAAAGGCATCCTACCGCTATTATGGAAACCCCCAGAAATGCAAGTTTTCCCATTTGATATCGTCAATGTGGGATTTCCTCATTGAACCACTCAAAATTAGGTTTTGACACTATGGAAAAATGTGAAATGAGAGGGATATGCTGGAGTAACTATCATGCTAAATATTTACAAGGAAGGAGGGGTTCACATAATGGACCATAATAGTAGGCAGGAAGGAATTAGTGTTTGCATATCTCTCAACCATAACTGCTCTCATGGTGGTTACTAAAAGGCTCTCCTATTTGTTTTGTTGAACCTCACTAACTTCATGGGGGAACAACACATTTGGCTATCCAAACAACCATACAAAAAATTTCTGGCTCACTCAACCTCAAAAAAAGCCAAGGGGATATGGCTCACTTACAGCCGAACACTTATTGACCTAACACAACTACTTGATAGTGCAAAAAAATCAGCTATGTGGTTGAACCTCCCTAGTCTCGCCCACAACAATATAGGTGTAAATTAGGTCACCCATTGGGATCTCCATGGGCTAATGCAACAACCTTACACCTGGATCCTAAATAGCTCTATTTCTTGCTTAGTGGAACCTCTCCTATCAACGGTTGTGGAACCTTATCTAGAGACGACCTTTCTTCTGGTACAATCAGTTGCCAATGGATATATTGTTTGAGGTGCTAATGTTTTGACTCTATCCTGATCAGTACCTACCACCTCATCATATTTGTTCGATTGAAACTAAACAAAGAGGATAGAAAAAACCTAATAGAGCTATTATAGTGGTGAAAACTAGTGGTTGGTTATTATAGTGGTGAAAGATGAATTGGAGCAATATTTTTTTATGCTCAGTGTTAATGGTAGATTTTTCTTAGTTGGAATTATGAGTTTTCAATATGGAGGACATAATGATGTTGTAGACATAATAGAGAGTTTTTGGAATTTCATCTGAAAGCTTGGTAATGATATTCCTTGTGGTAGGAATGGAGATTGGTTGGATATGGATGAACAAGATACACCTTTTATTATATTGAATCAAAACCAAGATCATGTGGAAAGATGAATCACATCTTATATTTGGAGGAAATCTAACATGTTGTGTGTAGATTATGTATATTAGTCATTGATGTTTTTTAGCTTGATCTTAGCTAGAGTTGGAACTTGGGAGGAGTATTGTAATAACATGTGACATTATAAAATCTTGTACTTATTGCTTGCATGATATGGAGCATTTAAATAGTATTTAACCATATCTATCTATGTATTATGTAAATGGAATATCATTGTATGACTCTTGTAAGAATGCATTCCCATTATTAGAGAGAACAACCTTGTTTTCTATTGAAACAATTTGCCTTGTAAAGAATTCTATTTGCTCAATTTTTGCCAATAAAATATACAACAAGAAGATGGGTTTTCCCTGGAAAAATATTGTATTATTGTGTGTGATTGTGTTTCTTTATCCATGTTTCTATTCCATTGCTTGTCTATCATAGAATAATCACGTGTTTTCAGGTAACATAATTAGTTTCAGATTTGTTCATTCAAGCAATTGTAGGATTTCAAGAAATTTATACAACCCTTAACACCTAGAACCCCTAAGCCTTTCTCCCAGACCATAGGTGATCTAACAATAATATTCTTGGTTATATTAGGTTTTTGTTCACTAGACCTCCAAATACAACCTCCAAGCACTACTAGGGTCTAAGGAAAAGAGCTACTAGGTCCCAAAATATGATCTACATGTTATGGACAGTCATATTTCCCTCAAATATCCTCCACATATTTCTTTCAAAGGGAAATGATATGGTCTTATAATGTCCACAAATGCATTTAAGTTCATAGGAATAAAGTAAGGTTCTTCTCCATGCACGACCCAAACATAATTCTTGCGTAATCAAAAGAAAAAAGGAGGATATAAGGATGTCGCTTTAGCTTTCATCATCCTTTAACACTAGTCTATTCTCTTACCAAGTGTATGTGTAATATTCCCATACAAGTCTATAATATTCTCAAAGGTTTTGTCCACAACATGCTCAAAACAACATTCGAATTCCCTTAGTTTTCTCCAAGTCTATTCACAACCGGCACAAGCAGTCCTCAACTACATGAATGGTGCAATCTTCAAGCTATCCATATCTAGGCTCACCCCCTTTTGACCCCCTTTTTAGTGCCTTCAATACAAATTTGACCAAGGTCATCTTACAATTGGATCTTCCTTTTGCATATGGTGAGAATGTTGCCGTGTTCTTTAGGAATGGATTACTTCAAAATAAAATTACACTAATACTCTCAACATATGTGGGGCTAGAAAGTACATTAAGAGGATAAAACATCTACGTCAAACTCAACCTTATTGTCAAACATAGGTCAAACATATATAAAATAATAAATAGTGTACACATGTAACTCTTACATTTTTGTATGGGTTTAGATTAACTCCACCATTTTATTTCCCCACTTCCGTAGTAGCTTTCCATTCCGTTAATTCTTCAACAACTTCTTTCAATTTTCCAACTTCATTGCCTTTTTCTCTCTATTTCTCTTATGTAACATGCAATTGAAGTTGATTGAAGAACCCAAAATAGTTGTGATAAGGGGATTAGGGGCTCCCTTATCATAACCCATAAACCCTATTGCATTTAAGCCCTTAGCCAAGGGGGACCAAGGGTGTAGTTGTAGGGGAATTGGGAAATTTTCGGGGTTCATAACCTTAGGAGAAGTTGAATGGTATGATAAAAAAGGTGGGATGGCTACCTTGTTTTGTATTGAATGGGGCAAGGGGAGGTCCAATCATGGTTTAGTAAGATCTATAATCCTAGAATTAGAGAATGAGAAGGTTGCTTAGGACCTAATGTCATATGGGCTAAGATGCCTAGATGGAAGGTAAGAACCCAAAATAGTGGTGATAAGGGCATTAGTGGCCCCATTATCACAACCCATAAGCCCTTAATCCATAACCACTAAACTCCTTATCCCCTTAACCCCCAATCCATAATCCCTTAACCCATACACTCATAAATCATAAACCATTAACCCCTTGACCAATTAAACCTTAAGCCATTATCCCCTAACCTAAAATCCATGAACCCCCTCAGCCCTAACCCATTATCTTATTAAAATGTGACCCTTAAACCCTAACCCCTGACCCCTACTAGTTCATATGGATGGAAAATCAACATCATACTTTGATAACTCGGTCATACTGTCAAATTTTTCTTGAAAAAAAAAATGTATTTAAAAAGAAAAGCCCTGAAATTATCAGATATTTGACAAACACAATTATCGTCAGATATCTGACAATATGTTAGTAAGATATCTGATGATAATTTTGTTCATCAAATATCTAAAGTTTGACCAAGTGAATTATCTATCTATCTGAATATCGACATTTGAGAAATTCAAAATTTTTCCAATTGGACAACATATATTTGGTCAACAACTATCGAAATTCTAATGAAATGGCTATTTTTTGGTCATAGTGAAAAAATATTTTATTTTTTTAATTGCATTACAAACAGTTAAACACTATTGGGGTTTATTTTTTAAGATAATCATCTTTGAAAGTTTTGTAAGAAAACATGTCACATAATATTCCTCCAAGAGTAAAAGGAGATGTGAGATCTACATTAGAGGCTTTGGGTGATTATCTTCCCTTGTTTCATCCATGTTTATCATCTTTAACCCCTCAAAAAATTCAAAATTACTCAAAATAGAATTTCAATCTCTGAAATTTGAACATGTAAAAAATTGATTTGTTTCTAGCCCATTTTGTATAGTTGAACATCACACATCATTGAGTGCACCCATCATGCTTTCTATGGAATGGGATGTAGGTCTGAACACCTTGAAAAACATAGTTATTCGCTTGACAAAATAAGCTTATAAATATATAAACCAATTATTTTTTAGAGATTCATGCCTCTTTTGAGTTTTGTAGAAGCCTAAGGGTCGTAGAGAAGTGCCTCACCCTATGGAAAACACTTAGGAACAAGTTAGTAAAAATTTGGAAGGTTTTCAAGGCTTTATTAATGCTTTTTCTATACTGAATGGAATTATTTTCATGTGATATACGTTGCATTGCACACAAAAAAAACATGCGATATGATAAAGGCCATATAATTTTGAAGGGACATATGGTAGACACTCATTGGAATGCCATGAATTGTCAAATATTTGTCCCATGGCATGTGCCACATTGTCGTATCATTGAAAACATTGAGGAGGACATGTGGCATGATCTAATTGGTTGTTGCACCTCTTGTAAACTTTGAGGTTGACACATGGAACACTTTGGTTGGTTGTTACATTTCTATATTCTTTGTATATGTGATAAATATGAAGAGAGGGGGTTGCCACAAAATAAAATAGTTTCATAATGTAATGAAGAAAGAGAAAGGAAAATAAAGGAAAAGATAAGAGATGGAGGAAGAAAAGAGTAAGGAGGAATATGTGGGGGACATATAAGACACGGGGAAAAGCAGGATGCATAAAAATAAAAGTTGTGCTAAGTGATATTGTATAGGATAGCATTTTCCCCTATGTGACATATTGCATAGATAAAATGTTCATGTCCATTGTGGTGCATGGTTTAAAAGGCTTGATGTGATGAGAAGATTGGTGAGAATGTGATAGAACTGTGGAGGAGTAGCTTTGAAATCTAATAAGAAGTTAAGAAAAGATGAATGTGTCAAAAAGTGTGAACCCAAGGATGAATCATAATAGTTGTGACATGGCATAATATAGATTCCTGGTGAGCTTGTTCCCAAATCACCATTATGATCGCTGATGTGGTTGAGAAAAAGAGAACTTGAAGAAATCTTTAGAAGGTCATATCTTTCTACGAATGACTCATAATTAGGCCATATTACAATGTTTGGAAAGTTCATATCAAGAAAAACATGTATACAAGCTCAAAAGAGACCCTATAATAGTGCATATAAAGGAAAAAAATCCACTAACTCGCCTCCTTAGTGCCACTTAGAGGGATAGGTACATGATAAGAGAATGACTATCATATACAACAAATAACAAACCCAATAAGCCATTAAGCAAAGATGAATGTGTCAACAAGTGTGAACCCAAGGGTGAATTATACTAGTTGTCACATGACATAATACAAATGCATGGTGAACTTGCTACCACATCACTAGTATGATTGCTAGTGTGGTTGAGAAAAGGAGAACATGAAGAAATTTTTACAAGGTCATATATTTTTATGCATGACTCATAATTAAGCAATAATACAATGGTTGGAAAGTTATTGTTGAGCAAAATACATATACAAGCTCAAAAGAGATCCTATAATAGTACTTAAAGAGGAAAAATTTCATTAATTCATTTCCTTAATGCCACTTAGGGGGGTGGGTATGTGATAAGAGAAGATGAATTTACCTATCATATTAAACAAAGAAAAATTCTTGGATTTAGGTCTTGAGGGTCATATGAATGTCCTTGTTGAAAATATTCCTTCAAATTAAGATATATACTAGAGCTCTTCCACAATAATTAGATGTATGGATAGCAAGGGGACTAAAAACATCTGGAAGACACTTCCACTTTTTCTATGGTGAAATAAATTTTTCCTTGAGATTTTCAAAGTTTCATTTTGGAAGAGTCCCAAAATGGTTTGAGTGGAATTAAATAAACTTATTATGATATTATTGGATTCTTCAAACTGTGTAACGTCTACCTTGGGACTTATACTTTATTCATTAAAAATGATTTCATCTTCATTAAAATAAATGGTGTTTTAATATCTTCAAAGATAAATTAAACTAAATTATAAAAAGAGAAATACAATATCTAAAAAGAATCACTTTACTCTTTTCAAATATTTTGTGCTAGATTTTGAGTTTGAATATTGTATCGTTTATACTAATGTATTATCTATTTCCTTTATGTTAATGTATTACCTATTTAAAGTAGTATCTATTAAAGTTGTTGTGAAACCATATTCTTTTGTATTAGTTGGGTTTTGGATAATTTTTCCCACCACAATTTTAATGTATTAACTATTTACTTTATGTTAATGTATTACCTATTTCAAGTAGTATTTATGAAATAAAGTTGTTGTCATACCATGTTCTTTTGTAGTGGTTGAGTTTTGAATGGTTTTTCCCACCATAATTTTATGCGATCAAAATATTCAAATCGAACCCCACATCGAAAATATTCAATTCAAACCCCAATTCAAAGGGTTCACACAAGGAAAGACTAGTCGGAGAATCAAAAGGCTGAAGGCTGAGCATCTTGGATCTGCTTCAAAACAATAACTGGATGGATTTCTCCAAGCCTCAGGTGGCCTAGAGTTACTTTTAGCATGTAAATATATTCATATCTATTGCCTACTCCTATATTGAGAGTCTGCTTGGTTTCAAATCAACAGGCTCTACTCCTAACCTTACATTTGTCTTTATGTCCCCAGTCACCTATAATTTATCTGCTCGTGGCTATACCTACTTTGCTTCCATAGCTGCTTATGAAATTCGGTTAGATGGATAAAGATTGTGGCTCACCAAAGCATGGATTTGACTACTTTCAGTGTTATGCAACCGCTTTTCCCACACTTTGGTACACATGCCTACAGAGAAGGAAAGATTGGGAATGAGTACTTGAAGGGAGATAGAGTGGTGATTTATGGATGAGAGAAACCAGTTGTTCCTTTTGTTAATGCAGGTTTGTTCCTAAGGCAGGTTTTTGGAGGTTCTTTCGTTCTCAATATTATGGGTAACTTGTCCATCGGGTATGAGAGCAACAACTAGGAACGTGTTAACTACTCTCGAATTATATCATTGCAAGATTTGCACGAGAAAATTGAAAAGTCAGTTCAACATGCATCTCACAATCATCCAGCCCATTTTTAGTCTGGATATGGCAGCCATTTGGATCAATTGTGAAGTATGTTCCATGTTCAGTGCAGATACAATGTATTGACCCTTTCAATGTTACAGTTTCATCACTCAAATTTCAAAGCCTAGGTTTGATCCGAATGAATTTTTAGTTCAGAAGCTTGCTCCTCGACTCTCTATGTGTTTATCATTGACTGTGGAGAAAGATTTCAAAATGGCAAGTGAAAATAGGATGACAAACCAAATATTACATCTTCTTTGCTTCTTCATTTTCCTTGTGCTTCTTCTTCAGATGAAACGACAGGAAGCAACGAATTCCACTTCGGATAGAATAGTGTTGGGTGCCCCTCTAATGGGTAGAGAAACTAGGATTTCTAAGAATGGTAGCTTTGAGTTGGGTTTCTTGTCCAACTCAGTAATTATAGGGAATTCCTATCTATTTTTGCACAGCATTATTAATAGGTTGGTAGGTAGTTGGTAACACTAAAATGAAAGGTAAATCGGTATATCCTAGCAATGCTGGATGTCTTCATTCATCAATGGATCGAGGAAAAACTCCAGTTAAGTGAGCCAATGAACTCGAAGAAAATAGGCAAGCAGTCACACCACTGAAATATTTATTATTTGTTATCTAGTCGACCCATCTGTAATCAACCTTTCAGCCCCAATCTATGTAAGAATAACTAGTCCAATCCAAGAACCAAGAAGAGTGCATCCTGACCATCGATAACAACCCAACGGTCACTGGGATTAACACCATGGGAACAATTGACATTTGAGTCTCACATTAAAGCTACAAATATATCAATGAATTTAAAAGAAGTTGGCTGCCATGGTCAAAATGGAGGAAAACATGAAGTTCAAGAACTTCAAATGATTAATGTTAACTCAAAAAAATGTGACATTTAGCAGGAAAGGGGAAGACTCCTACAGTGCATCTCTTGAGAAAACTAAGAAAGAAATCACTTACATACTATGGGAAAGTGTACATGGTAAAGAAAGAAGTCTATTTTTTGTAGATGTTTTAGAGTTGCAAGTTGTGGACATGAAAAGATGCACCAAGGAAGGCCAAGAAAGAGCCAAAGTTGAATTAGATGATGTCCATGGCAGTTCATCAGAAACTGATAAAGGTGATACATATATATAGATTCAACTTTTGGATCCGATTCAGAGGATGTCGAAGTGGAGAGGCATGAACAACTACAGAGGAAAATGAGGGAAGAACAAATGGTTGCAGAGGTAGAAACTGTTGAAGTTGTTAAAGGTACAATAAAAGAATGAGGCATTTGTGAAGAGACTCAAAAGAGAGAAAGCTATATTAGAGAATATATTGGCTGAGGGTGAAGAACAACAAGCTAGAGAGGTTAGTTATACTTAATTATCTTCTATTTGTCATTAATAAATTTTCTTTGCCTGCTAAGTTAATTAAGGCTTTTTAGTAGTTTTCAGTGGCACATCAAATTGGTTATAATATTGAAGTGACTTTTACATGAATTTTATGTGAATCAAGTTGTTTTCATGTTCATGCTACCATGTCCACTAACCAAGTTGGATTAAACTTAGCTTTTAAGATTTATGTTATTTTTATTAAAATATTTTATGGTTTGATTTTACTTTTGCACATAGCATCTTAATAATGAATATTTAAATTGCATATTTTTTCAATATATATTCGTTCTTATAATTATCAATGCTGATATTTTCTTATATAAAAATGTTGTCTGTCTAGAAATCTCATTTCACATTGCATTTTCACTATTGTTTTTAACCTAGAGGAACTTGGCAGCGGATGTGGTATGGAGCTACCAATAAACCTCTAGGGTTTATGCCCTGTCCTCCTTTCTGTGAATATGGTCACAACATGGGGGGATTTAAAGCTTGGATTTCTTTGTTGCCGCAAACTCACATTATTTTGATCGGCAATTGAGCTTCCCCCTGGGACTCACATTGTATTTTCACTATTATTTAGGAACACAAATATGATTTTTATGAAGTTTGTTCTGCTATGATAATACACCTTATTTTGACATGTATCACATCACTATAAGCACCACTCCATCTCATATAGACTCGTAAACTAGTCATTATGGTTTAACCTATTAGGTAAACTCATAAGTAAAAAATATCCAAATGATCCTGTTGTCAAAACTCAAGTGATTTCCAAGTATAATAAAGATACAATAATGAACTGCACAGAACTAGAGGATCAAAGGTTTCAATAAGGAAAATTCAAACCAGACTGGGACAAGGCCTACTCATCCACTTTCACCTAAGGTGGTAAGTCTGGCAAAAGGTAGTTGATACCTTTCTTCCTAGAATGAAGGGTCAAAGTGCACACTAATAGAAAAATCTGAGAGATAAGTAGGAACCATGATTTTACTGAGCTTTTGTCTTTGAGTAGGGCATAAATGCCCTCAACTAGAATAATAATTTTCTTAATTACCCCTTTTTCCTATATATTGTTTATAAGTATATTAAAAAATGATTACTATGATACCAACTTGAAAGACATATTATCTTGTGTTGTATCTTTTTATAGTCTCAAATTCGTAGTTACTATACATAATTTATGCATTCCAATGAAAAATAGATAAGGAAACTGCATTTGAGTTTTTGATAAATCTCTATCTTTTGATCCACTCTAATGGATTAGCATTAGAAGAATAGAATTGCCCACATTTTTCTAATGATATCAATACTTCACACACACACTATATATATATATGTGTGTGTGTGTGTGTGTGTGTGTGTGGAAAATTGTGGGCAATTATGGTTTCTGAAGAATTTTGCAGTAATTGAAGCGTTAGTTTTCCATGCTTCGTGAATCTTGTACCATCATCCCTTTTAATATTGCTTGATATTGCTTTGATTCAATTAAATCTCCAAATCTTCCCTCACTATTCTTTTTGAGTAGTTATCAACATTAGAAATAAGCTCAGCACTATCCATACAATGATATGGATTATGCCATTAGATTGTTTAGTTAAGGCAGATCTTTCAACTTTGTCATAAATGCTAATTTTTCTGCAAACTTAGCACCTGACAATCCATTGACCTAGAAAATTATAGATCTACTAAATGAACACACAACTAGGTTATTAACATTAAATTAGCAGAAGAAGGAACATAACCAATCTCACAAAAAATGACAGCCTCTGCCTCTAGAAATAGCCATAAGGCCTTCCTCTTTTGTAGCTCTTTGATCACAAGGGTCTAATTAAAAAACACATAGTTCCTTTAAAGTTTTGTAGGTTGAGGCAACCAATTCAACCCCTTGAAATTCAAGATAATCCAATATTTGCAAGTTTTTAAAATAATAAGTCCATTATGCACACTCCTCATCTTAGATTTAGTCAGAGAGGGAGAATACTTGATTGATGCCAACCTTGTAAATGAACAATCTTGCCTCCTCATTGGTTGGACTCTCCACCACTACTTGAAGAAGTATATGTCCCTTGAATCAAAGATGATATCTTAACATGAGTTATTGACACTTGAACATAATTTCCATGGATCTCATGGAAAAAAAAAGATGGAGAGACTATTTGAATCTTAGAAAACATTTACTCAATTCACCTCATATTCTTCTTCTCAAATGTATCTTGGTTCATTGTGCTCTTCCTTTTATTTTCCCTTTGTTGAAGCTTTAAAAGTGTATTCTCTCATATTTGATGGACCTCCTTTCCTCATTTCAAAGGTAGTTAGGATTCCATGGAGTTGAGTCACAATAATAGTTTGAAGATCCTATTTTTCTTCTATGGCAGACACTTTTGACTCAAATTTAGAAGACAACGATCTCAATTTTTTCTCAACTAAAGTAGATTCCTTTATATCTTCACATAGATTCTTCATATATTTAACAATCTCATCTATACGTAAAAAGTAACTAGAAAAACTCTCATCACTATGCATCTTAAGAGTTTCATTCTAAATTCTGACAGTTTGAAGCTTAGCACGTTTTATGTGAGAGTCTCCTTCATAGCTCTGAATGATTTTTCCCATATCTCTTTGGCTGTCTTGAGCTACATGACTTTGACAAATTCTGCTTCTGACAAACTTCCCAATAATGTATTGACATATTTGGCATTGGTTTCATATAACTTCTTCCCTACATAGTCTGTAGGTATTTCTATTGGAAATTGATGTCCTCCTCCCACAAATTCCCAAACATCAGCTCCAAGTGATTGAAGATAGGCTCTGGTTCTTATTTTCTAATATACCAAGTTGCTCCCATTGAAGATTAGTAGTCTGAGAGATCTGGAGCCTTCGTGATTATTCATCTTGAAAGATCTTCCTTCAAGTGATCAAGCTTCTTCTGAAGGACCTACTCTGATACCAATTGTTGGAAATAATATTGAGAGGGGGGTGAATCAATATTATTAATTCAATAATTATTCATTTCCTAAGCAAATTTATATACACTACTTCTGTTAACTGAACTAGCATGTACATGCTATTTTTATTAGAGAAACAATGTATACAAAAAGAACTTATGACTTAATCAGTTTATGATGTGTTGATTATTAATCAATGCATCAATAACTTGTTAAACAATGCAGTAAAACCAGAATAAAGAATCGCAAATAAGGAACACACATGAACACCAAGATTTAAGGTGGAAACCCAATGCAGGAGAAAAACCACCTGTTGTTTTTGTCTCTGTCTTCTTTTAATAATAATAAAAATCTATTTACAATATTGTACTGGTCTAGAATCATACCAGTAGATAGGAACCCACCTGTAGAAGGCTACAACCTTCACTCATTTTCCAGCTTCTACTAAAAGGGAGCTACAACCACCTAGATCTTGTACTAGCCAATGTGTTTACTAGTATGTAGGTAATGGCCTATAGAATGCTACGACCTTCTCTCTTCTTCCAAGACCATGTTTCATAAATTTTTAGATTGGATGCTCCTCACACACAACAATATACATGAAGGCCTCGTTTGATCAAATTTTCATACTGGACCCATCAGAACTTTCAAACTGCATCAACCAATAATCAGTTAACTTGAATAGCGAGATCACTATCACCAAAGCATTGTGCTAAACCCATAAACCTACATCATCATTTAGAACCAACTGCAACCTCAAAAATCATGCATTAGAATGTATATGCTTTTTTACTAAACCCAACCTGCTTGTATATGCTACTTCCTTTAATCAAACCTGTGTATACCTTCAAAACTACTGAAACATAAAACTTTTGAATCAAGTTTGTACCAACCATCAATATACTAAACATCTACTATCAATTTACAGAGCTTTACATAGGTAGTAGTAGAGATCACCCTTCTCACTTATACAATCAATGAATCAGATATCAAACTCCTTATGCATTGAGTTTCACATTCAGATCTAAGAAGCATTCATTGACACAAAGTAGTAAAAGAACATAATTTATTATATAGATCAATAAGATTTGGAGAATAGGATTTTCCTTTGTATACGCTACTTGGAAGACTAGAACTTGTGTGTACACGTGCTTTTACCGAGATGAACCAATGTATAGATCTACAAATATTAACTCATATCTTTGCTGCTGTTCCAAAATTCAGACAAACCCATATCGTGACATTTAAAGAATAAAACAAGCGTACATAGTCAAATCTAGCCCAACCAATGTCAGATCATTCAATGATAATTCATTTCATGTCTCATGATCCTGATCCAACATTGAATTCAAGGTGCCCAAAATATTTCAAATCAAATCACAAACATGTTGGGTTCTATTATATTCTTTCCACGACTAGCCCATGCTAGAAACATATATATTACGGAGTAATGGAACACATAAAATATTGCAGAAATATAAACATAGAAAACGCATAAAACAAGAGAGACACAGAGATACGTGGTTCACCCAGTTTGGGCTATGTCCAACCCAAATATCCATTCCTTCCTTTCTATTATCCAGTAAAATGAAGAGACACAACCTATAGTAGATCCGCTGTAATATCCTCTGTTTTCTCTCATAGTCTCACCTCTCTGTTTCTCGCTCAGAGAATACACATTTATTACACAACCTAAAAATACAATGCCCTCATACAAAGAGAGGGGTTTCCTTCTATGGAAAAAACCCTAAACTAAACTACCATCAAATCATCCACCTAATGAACGACCTAGATTGACTAGAAATTACTATACTTTTACAAGGCAATTTTACATCTATTTTTAGCTTCGAGGGCGCTGCCCCCGAACCCCTGCCAGGGGACCACTAGCCCCTAGACCCCCTAGCTAGGGGGAATTGGCCCCTTCGGACCCCCACGGGGGGGACAAGTCCCCCCCACACCCCCCCGCATGGAGGGGTGTACAAACTTCCTGGGGTATACATCCGGCTGAAACAAAGACCTCTGAAAAATCATGCTCCACACACAACAGCCCACGTAGTTAATCGGGGGTATGAGGTGTACTCGTAACCCCACCTGATGGGGTCCGGGGCAGCGCCTTGGAAAATTTTGGTTGTGGACCCTATGTTGGTTGGGCAGACCCACCTATGGTTTTGTGCATGATTTGTGCACATGTTTTTGGACGCGATGGTTTTTAGTCCATGGTATTGGACGTGATGGTTTTTCAGGCAATGGTATTGGATGCTTCGGCATGTATACATACGTATTATATCATTGTAAGGAACATAATGAAAAATCAAGTTGGTAGTCCCAATTTTGGGATCCAGGCGAAATATTTGTGTATATGTGTTTTATGTGTTATGCTCTCGCATTGTTTATTTTTTGTGTTTAAGAATTCATATACAGGTAATTTCTGTATGGGGTTAAAACCTACATTTGGTATTAGAGTTGTTTTGGCTTCAAGGGGATGCCTTTATTTCTGAGGGGTTTTGCTCAGGCCTATGGTGGACCCTGTTCAGTGGGAGATCTACAAGATCGATTCTGGTGGTGAAAGAAGATGGCGAGCAGTGGAAAGATAGAGATCGAGAAATTTAATGGTCAAAGTTTTGAGTTGTGGAAACTCAATATGGAGGATCTGTTGGTGGATAAAGATCAGTGGATTGTGGTAGATCTAGGTACTAAACCAACAAGAGTGTCCGATGAAGAATGGAAGAAGTTGGATTGAAAGGCAAAGAGCACAATACAATTGTGTGTCTCAGATTCAGTATTGTTGAATGTATCAAGGGAAGCTATGGTGAAGGGTTTGTGGGACAAGTTAGGGACTTTGCACTAATCTAAGTCTCTGGTGAATAAATTGTTCCTGTGGAAAAAGTTGCATAACCTGAGGTTGAAAGATGGAGACTCAGTGATAGAGCATCTGAACGCATTTAATACTATGGTAAGTCAGTTAGCATCTGTTGATTTTAAAATTTTAGATGAAGATAAGTGCATCAGTTTGTTATACTCTCTACCAGATTTGTGGGATAGTCTGGTTATTGCAATAGGTAGCAATGCAATTTCCTTGCAGTTTGATGAAATAGTCTCAGCCTTGCTAATGGAGAAGATGAGACAGAAAAATATGGAGAGCCAGAATGGTGATGCCTTGTTTGTATGAGGACGGTCCCAGAACATAAACAAAAATAAGTCATCGAGTGGGAGATCTAAATCTAGACGGAGATCTAAATCTCCAGGGAAACCTATAAAGGTGGTGTGCTAGAAATGCAAAAAGGAAGGGCACTACAAAAGGGACTATAAACCTAAAGCTCCTGATAAAGGAAAGGGATATGATGATGCTCCTTCTGCAGAGGCAAAAACCACCTTAGATGAAGGTGGGGATGTGTATTTGGCTTCTTCAAGTACACATGTAGATCATGAGGCATGGTTGATTGATTCAAGTGCATCCCTTCGCTTCACTCCCCATAGAGAGTGGTTCTGCGAATATGAGAAACATGACGGTGGTGATGTCTTCTTAAGGGATGATAGGAAGGCTAGAATCATTGGTCATAGAAAAGTAAAGTTGAAGTTGCAAGGTGGAAGGGTTACAACACTTCCAGGTGTTCTGCATATTCCTGCATTGGCTAAAAATCTAATTTCTTTAACCAAGTTGGATGATGCAGGTGTAAAAATAGTGTTTGAGAAGGACACCTGCATGATGGTTTGGGGAGCACCGGTATTGATGCAGGGAGTTCGGATTGGAACTCTATACAAGCTGCAAGGTAGCACAATTGTTGATGGGTGCAACAATTTTGTGGTTCCTGAAAGTGGAGCAGAAAATCTAGTGGTCTCTGGAGAGAAGACCATGTTATGGCATCAAAGGCTTGGACATATTGGAGAGAAGGGCCTTCGAATACTTCATGGTAAAGGTATGGTAGAAGGTATGAGAGATAGTTCTCTAGATTTTGATTTCTGTGAAAATTGTTGATATGCGAAGCATAATTAGGTGAGTTTCCCCTCTGGTAGTAAGAGGGCGAAACAGATATTAGAGCTTGTGCATAGTGATGTGTTTGGACCTGTGAAGGATCTATCACTGGGTAAGTCTATGCACTATGTATCATTTATAGATGACTTCTAAAGGAATTCATGGATATATTTCCTTAAGAAGAAATCTAAATTCTTCGATAGGTTTAAAGAATTTAAGGCTCTTGTGGAAAATCAGATAGAGAAGAAGATAAAGCTGCTGAGGACAGATAATGGTGGAGAGTTTTGCAGCAAGGAATTTGAAGATTTTTGTAAGAAGTGTGGTATATCACGGCAGAAGACTACTCCATATACACCTCAACAAAATGGATTTGCATAAAGAATGAACAAGACATTGATGGAAAGGGCAAGAAGAATGTTTAGTGGTGTTGGGTTAGGACAGGAATTCTGGGTAGAGGCGGTGGATACTACATGTTACCTAGTCAACAGGTCACCTTCATTAGCATTGGAGGATAAGACTCGCAAGAGGTATGGACTAGTAAGAAACCCTCTCTTTCACATCTAAGGGTATTTGGATGTGATACATATGTACATGTTCCATAGGAGAAAAGAACCAAGTTGGATAATAAATCTAAAAAGTGCATCTTTATTGGATATAAGGATGGTTTAAAGGGTTGTAAGCTTTGGAACCCAGTAACAAGGAAGGTTGTGTACAGCCGAGATGTGGTGTTTAGAGAGGTGAAAGATGTTATTAAACATGAAGTCCAACCAAAGGAACCTAAGAAGATAGACTTTGAGCTAAAGAAGGAAAAATCAGACTCTACAGTAGAGGAGGAATCAGAAGATGAAGAGCCACAAACTTCGGCTGTGAGAAGATCAGTTCGAGAAAGAAGGGAACCAAAAAGATATAGTCCATATGCTTTCTATTCAAATTTTGATTTATCTACCACTGATGATGATCCCAAAACTATGAAGGAATTAGTAGATTCAGAAGATGGAAAACTCTGGAAAGAGGTCATGGTTGATGAAATGGCATCTTTGCACAAAAATGAGGCTTGGGATCTGGTGGAGTTGCCGGCTGGAAGGAAACCCATTGGAAAAAAATGGGTGTTCAAGAACAAGACAAATGTAGAAGGTAAGGTGGATAAATACAAAGCTCGGTTGGTAGAAAAAGGTTATTCCCAATTGCAGGGAGTTGATTTTGGTGATATTTTTTCTCTTGTTGTCAAGGTAGCTTCTATTAGATTAATTTTATCTATTGCTACTGCTTTTGATTTTGAGGTAGAATAGATGGACGTGTCACAAGGAATGAGTTATATTTGCGGACAAATCCAACCTTCCTAGGAGTCTAAGACTCTCTAATGACAAACAAACCAAACAAGAGCTATCCCTCTCTAGATACACACCATTCTATGAGAATTCAAATGTTTTC
>APFE030886272.1:135601-148342 GCA_000404065.3 Pinus taeda
TAGATGCTTCGACATGTATAAATATGTATTATAACATTGAAAGGAACATAATGAAAAATCAAGCTGGTAGTCTCAGTTTTGGGATCCAGGGGAAATCTCTGTGTATATGTGTTTTATGTGTTATGATCTCGCATTGTTTATTCTCTATGTTTAAGAATTCATATGCAGGTAATTTCTATATGGGGTTAAAACCTACAAAACATAGCCCCTACAACATAAAATATACTTTAGATATAAGTATTCCTTAGAAACCATTTCACTTGCAAACTTTGGCCTTATGATCTTCTCCTCCTTATATAGTTTTAGGCCTTTCTCAATACCTCGGACCAAAACAACTTAGGGCCCATGGTATTCTTGGACAGGGTCAAATAGTCATTACTCTACTCAATATTGTGGGCTAATACCATGGTATTAACCCCTATTATTGTCTCCTCTTGAATTTCCTTGATTTTCCAACATATACGTGCTTTTCTTCTTGTGAATGTGCGTGTATACGAATATGTTATTTTTGTTCTATGAATCGGCGTGTATACATTGTTTTGACTAAGTGGACCTACGTATACATATTAAACTTGTTTTCACCATCCTTTACCTTCAAATTCTTAATTTTGATTAGTAGACTTTAGTTCCATCTCCCTATTCTTTTATACCAATTCCCTGTTACATCTGAATGGACTTGTTACACTGTGGGTTGCCTTTCATAAAAACTGAATTGGCCTATGAGTGAGTTGCCATCAAGGACAACATTTGTATCATAATTCCAACATTAGGATTTTGTTTAGATAACTAAGATTTTATTCTATTCGATCTTCAAATGAATTAACTACCATATTTAAGAACCAGTGGGACGCTAAGAAGGATCCTATTTACTTTCTCCCAGAATTTGAAGAATTGAAAAGAAACCATGATAGTGGAAGATTTCATAGAAAGATTCAATAAACTTTATCATAAGATGCCACCTCAATCTAAACCATGAATAGCAGCAGCCAAAGTTAGATTTTCTAAAGCATTTGAAGATGATTTTGTAGTTATGCTTAGGGAAACGATATCTCATACCCCAAAAGACATGCAAACAATTGCTATGGAAGTTGAAACTAAAAGGGCGGCATGAGCTAAACTTAAAGCTAAAGCAGAAAAAGATGAGAGGAAAATGAAAGCCAAGGAAGAAGGTTCTTACTCAAAAACTAAAATTGAAGATCGAAAGATAGATGAAATCACTTCATTACTTAGAAACCTTTTAAATAGAATTTAAAAAATGGAAACTCAGCCTATAACAATTCAACAAACTGTTTCTAGACCAAAAACTCAATTTAGGAGAGATCCCAAACCCAAATCTTACAAAGACCAAATACTAATCAACAAATTCAACCTCCGTTGATGATTAATGATCAACAACTTGATGACACTATCCCTTTGATTACTGAGGATAGTAATAATCTTAGTAATTCATATTTACAAAATGTTATTTTCTATGTTCCTTTAAATCAGTCTTCTCAACAAGATCTAGAAGAATCACAAGTTTCAAAGTAACAGGCCTTTTATGAGTTTTTAAATGCAGAGTTGAATAGGATATATGACTGAAGACCTAGGTCATGGCCTGGTAGACCTCCCAAAAATCCCATTGTAAATGAACCACAAATCAAATTTATCGAATCCCAAACAACAACAATCCAACCATTGAATCAATCAAATGAAACAACTTCAATTTATAAAACTTCTTTAAACACTTTAAATGTTGAAAAGGAATTAGAAAGAGTCAAATTACCCATTCCTTTATTTGAACTTTCAAAGAATCGAGGATATATAAGTCAAGTTTCTAAATGGATCCAGTCATCCAGTGTTGATGTTGAAGGAGATGTGATAAGTTTACAAGATAAAAAATCTTTAGTAGTCTTTGGTCCCAACTCAGATATGACTGATGAAAATGTACCAACTTTCTATGTGACTCTAAAGGTTCATGATTTTTTATTATATAACTACATGTTAGATTCTGGAGCCTCCCATAATCCCGTGCCAAAGGTAATCATGGATCATCTTTAATTAGAGGTTACCCCAACTTATCATGAGCTATATACTTTTGACTCCAAGAAAGTACCCTTTATTAGACTTATAAAGGATCTAGTGATCACTTGATCCAAAATGGATCTAAGATAGACTTCTAAGTCTAAAGTGTTCCTCACAGAGGAAAATGAACGTCCAAGGATACTCTTGGAAATAGTCCCATTGCATAGATCTTCTCATTTTGAATCTACTGCAACTTGAATGGGCTAAAATGGACTTTGGATGATGAAGTTATCGTAGAAAGAAGATTGCCTTTGTCCTTTGAAAAAGGAGGCAAATTCTTAAGAAAATGGCCTAAAAGGCTCATTGAAGAAATCGCATTGGAAAAATCCAAGGGAAGGACTTAACGCAAGGGCGGAAGGACCCCCGATTAGCGATCTCCGATATACCGGGTCGGAGGTAGGCTGCACCTGATATCGGGACCCCAGGCTGATGCGATACGTGAGGTGCGTTATCGACGACTGGTGGATCAACGATCAACATAACCAAAAGGAATACCCCCGAGCCGTTGTGACATGCGATAAAGCAATGGGCCGGTGTGCGATTGCACGTGGACCGTTGGATCGGGTGTGCAAATCAACGGTCAGGATTCAATCGGGGTGATCGGAGATCGGACGATCGGCAGATCCCTGATATAGAGGGCTGTTACATGCACCATGCGACTTGCGATAGAGATATATCGATAAGGGCTGAACCCGATGGGTTTATAGAGGCGATTCAATAATATTTGAAGACCAATTAAACGCTCCATGAGAAGTTTTCCTGTGTATTTCCGTTATTTGGCTGTCATGGCTAGAGGAAACTAGAACGATCGGGTTTCCCCACGCCGATGATTCCTTTCCATTGTAAACAAATTCTTGTGGTGAACAGTCTGGTTTTCCATGATGGAGGACTATAATCGACGTGTTATAAATGCATAGAGCGCACAATTACAAAAGAGGGTTGAGAGAGTGTTGTGAGTTTTGGAGTCACTTGGAGGTTGAGTGAACCAGAGAGCCAAGAGCTAGAGCTAAGAGCCAGAGCTAGAGCCAAGAGCAAGAGCCAGAGCCAAGAGCCAAAGCCAAGAGCCAGGGCCAAGAGCTAGAGCCAAGAGCTAGCGCCGAGAGCCAGAGCCAAGAGCCAGAGCCAAGAGCCAAAGCCAAGAGCTAGAGCTAGAGCCAAGAGCAAGAGCTAGAGCCAAGAGCCAGAGCTAGAGCCAAGAGCCAAAGCCGAGAGCTAGAGCCAGAGCTAGAAATCCTGAGAGCTTCACAGCCAGGGATAAGATGGTGTTCTAAGCCCATTGTTTCTATGTAATCCAATGGAGTTGAGTGTGGAAATTGTAAAAGAACTTATGCCATAATCCCAGATAGTCTAGTCGAGTTGACTAGAGCTCAAGGAGACGTAGCCCAAGAGTTTTGGGTGAACTCCATATTAATATTGTTGTTATGTGTGTTTGTTTATTTGCTACATTATTTACTGTCATATGTATTTAAATATCAGCATAAGAAAATGAACTTAAAGCACTTAACAGTTAAAGGAAAACATAAGCATACACCTATTTTCAAGTACTTTTTAATTCCGCAATTGGTTAATCATAAGGTCTTGGGAATATTTAAGCTTTGGAAATGGGAGAAGTTCTTGTAAGTTGACAAGAAGCCTTTAGTGCCCCATTTTCAAATCAGGTGGTATCAGAGCATAGGTTGATTAGCCCCACCTTCAAAGAAGGTTATATCAGAACTGGTTATACTAGAGCAAGTGGTATCAGATCAGAATGCTTGATTGACAGAGCAAAGATTGCTTGTCTGAAAGGTGTTTAAATAGTCAGAGGTTGATTGTATGCTTGTTTGCTCACTGACTATTGTTTGAGTTTGTAGAAGTGAAGGGAGAGCTATTGATAGCTCAATCCAGGAGAGGAAAAAAAGGAAGAAGGGCTAAAGGAATTCTTCTTATCCCAAATGACCTCAAGTCAATCCTTGAAGCACAAGAGGTTTGTTGCAAAAGGTTGCTTCAATAAGTGCTTTGTTTATCTTGTTTGAAGTTCTTTTGTTCATTCAGATAATGACAACCTCTACAAGTGAGTCCTCAAATTATTCTTTCTTCACAAGAGTCTTTGATGAACACATGAAGCAAGACTTGTCCACCATGTTGGATATGGTGAGAGAAATGTATGAGGATGGAAGGAAGAGAAACATACTTAGAGAGAAGTTGAATTCCGTGGAGGAAGAGAAGCAGTTGCTTTGTGACAAATTGAAGGAAATGGAGAGGCAACTTCATATTGCAAATATGAACCTGAAAAGGATGCATGAATTGGAGACATAGCTCTTTGTTGCCAAAGAAGCCTTAGTCAAGTATCAGCTTGAAGAAGAGGTAAACGATTCCTGTTTGTCTTCAAATTCTTCTAAGAATGCTTATATTGGTTCTTTTGAAAAACATACCGGAGGCATAGGTTCCAAGTTAATGTCCAAGATGGGCTATGAAGGAAAAGGCTTGGGCAAACACGCATAGGGTATTGTTGAGCCAATAATCATTGAGGAAAGGCCTAAGTATTTGGGTCTTGGCTATGGACAATGTTATGGAGAAAGTTCCAAAGCTGCCATGAAGGCCATTAAAATGGTTCCAAGAAGGAGTTTCATTTCAGGTCTTCTACCTCAAAAGTGTGAAGATTGTATTCGTGGAGAATGCAATAGCTTGAAACATCATTTGCAGGATGCAGGTGTTCATAAGCATGCACTTGAACCAGAGAGTTGTGGAAACTCTGAAACCATTGAAGAGGTTGATTATGTTCCAAAGGGAGCTACTTCTTCATTCAATTCACTTCCTCCTGAAGGCAATAAAAGTGAAAGAGAAAGGTATAAATCTGGTTCTAACCATATTCCTTTTGATCTATTCAACATGGTAAATTTCCATATAAGTATGGGAAAATAATTACATGTTCCTTTTGTGGTTTGGATAACCTTAATGTTTCTAGATGTTGGAAGAGAATGGCCGCATACAGGAAACTTTTGAAAGAAAGGAAGCAATAAGCCAAAGGTCCATTGGACAAGGAAAATCATGTTGTCAAGAGGATGCACATGTGTTGAACTTATTGCCATAAGTAAGGACATGTTGCTACAAAGTGTTAGACTCTGATTCCAACCATGCTTCCACAAAAGCTGAAGAAGGTGGAAAGAGAAAATGGCATGAATGGAAAGAAATATTCCATGAATGATTTGTTTCAAGATGATTCACATGTTGATGCTGATGTGCAGACAAAAGTAGCACCTTTGAAATGGATTGGTAAGAAATGGTTAGAGTTCGTATCCAATTAAGGTTGCATGTCTTTTGAAGATGCATTATATCAAGTTGCATCTATTTTCATTTCTTTGTTAATGGAATGCAAGTTACGGGATTTTACCAAGAAGGTGAATGGAAAAGGTTGAGTAGGAGACTCACTTTATTGTTGCAACATTATATTTCATTTCAACTTCGAAAGTATAGTGTGCTTAAGAAAAAGTTGAAGGATGAAATGCATGCATGAGAATGTTGTGCATGAACACAGGGATGTTGACGATTTCCTTGTATTTGAACATGTATGTGTAATTAACTTGAAGGGTTGATTGATTTGGCATGCATGTAATGCAGTATTGACTTGAGAAAAGTTGATTTGTTCTCCAAGATGGAGATAATGATGAAGTGTTTCATCTTTTGAAAAGAATCCTTGAGATATTTTCCACATGCTTGACTTGAAGGGTCAATTGTTTTAAAGACATGTTTTGTGGGCTTGTTATCTAGTCCATCATTTGTATGCAGATGTAAAGACATGGAGGTGTTCACAGGATGTGAAATCTATTTCTTTTGTTGAAGCAGGAGTTTAGGCCATCCAGTTGTTGTCTGTATTTCTGTTGTTGTCGATAGCATGCCAAATAGGTACAAATGAAAATTTTGTGAAGTAGATGTAAGTTCACATTTGTTTGAGCCACCTTGGATCAATGATCAAGAAAGAGAAGTTCAAACTACCTTCTATAACCTTCTCAGCAGGAGTTCTGCATGAAGTCAAGGAGGAAAACAATTCTTCCCAAGAGGACTAGCACATCCAGGAAGGAAAGTGGTCAAAGGCTTTGGTTCAGAGGCACTATGCAAGGCAAGTGTATGGAGGCTAAAAGAAGAGGGTGAGGTACTCTCATTTACTATTCAGATCAGTATGTCAGTCTTTTGGAGACCAAAAGTTCTTATAGTGGGAAGGTCTGATCCAAAATGGATCTAAGATAGACTTCTAAGGCTAAAGTGTTCCTCACAGAGGAAAATGAAAGTCCAAGGATACTCTTGGAAATAGTCCCATTACATAGATCTTCTCATTTTGAGCCTACTGCAACTTGAATGGGCTAAAATGAACTTTGGATGATGAAGTTATCGCAGAAAGAAGATTGCCTTTGTCCTTTGATAAAGGAGGCAAATTCTTATGAAAATGGCCTAAAAGGCTCATTGAAGAAATCGGATCGGAAAACGCCAAGGGAAGGACTTAACGCAAGGGCGAAAGGACCCCCGATTAGTGATCTTCGATATATCGGGTCGAAGGTAGGCTGCACCTGATATCGGGACCCCAGGTCGATGCGATACGCGAGGTGTGATATCGACAATTGGTGGATCAGCGATCGACATAACCAAAGGGAATACCCCCGAGCCATTGTGACATGTCATAAAGTAATGGGCCGATGTGTGATTGTGTGTGAACCATTGGAAAGGGTGCGCAGATCAATGGTTAGGATTTGATCGGGGTGATCGGAGATCGGATGATTGGTGGATCCCTGATACAAAGGGCTGTTACATGCACCATGCGACTTGCAATAGCGATATACCGATAAGGGCCAGACCTAATGGGTTTATAGAGGCGATTCAATAATATTTGAAGACTAATTAAACGCTCCATGAGGCTTTTTCCTGTGTATTTCTGTTATTTGGCTGTCACGGCTAGAGGAAGGCAAAACGATCGGGTTTCCCCACGTCGATGATTCCTTTCCATTGTAAACAGATTCTTGTGGTGAACAGTCAGGTTTTCCATGATGGAGGACTGTAATCAACATGTTACAAATGCACAATTGCAGAAGAGGGCTGAGAGAGTGCAGAGTGTTTTGGAGTCACTTGGAGGTCGAGTGAACCAGAGAGCCAAGAGCCAGAGCCAAGAGCCAGAGCTAGAGCCAAGAGCAAGAGCCAGAGCCAAGAGCTAGAGCCAAGAACCAGGGCCAAGAGCCAGAGCCAAGAGCCAGAGCCAAGAGCTAGAGCCAAGAGCCAGAGCTAGAGCCAAGAGCAAGAGCCAGAGCCAAGAGCCAGAGCTAAGAGCCAAAGCCAAGGGCTAGAGCCGAGAGCCAGAAAGCCTAAGAGCTTTAGAGCCAAGGATAAGATGGTGTTCTAAGCCCATTTTTTCTGTGTAATCCAATGGAGTTGAGCATGGATCTTGTAAAAGAACTTATGTCATAATCCCAGAGAGTCTAGTCGAGTTGACTAGAGCTCAAGGAGACGTAGCCCAAGAGTTTTTGGTGAACTCCATCTTAATATTGTTGTTATGTGTGTTTGTTTATTTGCTGTCATATATATTTAAATATCAGCTTAAGCAAATGAACTTAAAGCACTTAACAGTTAAAGGCAAACATAAGCATACACCTATTTTCAAGCACTTTTTAATTCCGCAATTGGTTAATCATAAGGTCTTGGGAATATTTAAGCTTTGGAAGTGGGAGAGGTTCTTGTAAGTTGACAAGAAGCCTTTAGTGCCCCATTTTCAGATCATCACTTTAGCTCAAATCATTGTTAAGAGTGTGGTATCAAACATTCTAGTCACTGATATACCTCCTAAATTTTGCATGTTATTGTGAAAATCTTATTGTGCCGAATTAGGAGGAAGTCTTCAACTTCACGTCTTATGCTACCATTTCTGTATATGGGGGAGAGAATCTCAGATTATAAAGAGAAGTAAGATTCATGAATATTGTTTGCAAATCAGATCAAGCAAGAAATCATCCCATTTATGCAATAGATCAAGACTTTGGATGTTTTGAATTATCATCAGATAACTTACAAAACACTCATCTTAGCATTGAAAAAATTGTAGAGAAACCAAATACCATTAAGACTAATATTTGGAGATTACAATTTGATGGTTCTTTCTCAAAGGGAGTTGGAGCTGGTATTGTAATAGTTCCACCCAAAAAATAGAATATAGCTCAATCCTATAATATTGAATTTTATGTGACAAAGAATGTAGCAGAATATGAAGCCTTATGTTGGCTTGTCGGGACCTGACCCAGGTTCGGAGTTAATTAGCCAAACAAATCCTTGTACTACTAGCCCTTTCAACAATAGTCTGCGGAGCATGGACTGAGGTCTCACTCGAAGTAGTATGGGAGGGTGGCAGAACTAGGTTTCTACACCCTTGAGATTTCTGACAGGCTTAACTAGTCCTTTGTTTGTTCCTGTGCGTAGGTGGCTTCGCACACCTTCCGTTCCTTGTGACCCGATACCTTGCCTTCTCGCAGCCCTAACCAGGGGCTTTGTCATGCTCTACGCTATTAACCTAGATCTTATTTATCTTCCCATATTAATTAAGCACCTTCGCCTACTTAAATGTCTTAAGTTATAATTAACAATACAACACATTCATATAGGTTCGTGTAGTAAATCAATAGTATACTTGCAAATTATATCATTCATGCATTAAACCAGGAAAAGATACACAAAATTATAGCAAAACTTCTCTTTATTGATTCTCCAATAGTTACAAACTCAACCCACCCTGCGCACTCAGCTGCAGGGGTCCACGCACTCAGCTGCAGGGGTCTAGGGTGCAACTATAATTCTTGTAACTGTGCTCTAAGGGCCCCCAACACAATCTAGTTCTCCTACATGAAATTATAGAGGGCCTTAGAGGTGACATCGCACACTATCTCGCCGATGTTGTAGATCACCCTCGGTTATGGTGATTCGGTCAATTGACAACTTCGATGACTTTACCTTCTTCCACGACCCTCTGCACTCTACTGGGTGTTGGCACTTCAACTGTGTTGATGCGGTTCATGTGTCTGCACCTCCCTCTTCTTCCTCTGCTTCTTGCCCATGCGAAGGAAATGTTTGGCCCTCACACATATTTACGGCTGCCTCTTGCACTGTTGTTGCTGCTACTACAACCCATTCCTCAGTTGTTGTCTGTGCAGCGTCTCGTGCCGCCCACACTTCTGTTGTCATTGCTTCCTTCCTTCACTTTTCTGCCAACTGTGCAATGCGCAGCTTTGCCTCATCTTTCTTCCTTTGAGCCACTGAGTTCTCTATCTCCACAATGTCTCGGGTGTTCCACTCTGGTGGCCATGCCTCCAGTACATTAAAAATGACATCGTCTATGGCTACAAAGTGTAGTTTTATCCATTATTTGGTTAGGTCCTTACGTGCTCTGATGTAAATGTTGTGGATGTCTGCTTTGAATTCTACAAAACTCTGCAGGTTTTTGTAGGTAGTGGGTGACAACTGTGGCTTGTGGTTGATCCCCATTCTGAGGTTCATCTCCATGAACACCCAAAATATTTTACTGTCGTGGATGCTCTTCGCATTCTTTGTGGCCCAGAGCGAAGAATACTTTTCAGCCTCTAGCAGATCCCTGTTAATTATGGGGAATTAACTATCCTCTAGTAATTCTCCTGCCATGAGCACTATGGACAGTAGAAGCCATGCATAGTGGAATGTTTTGCCCTATTCCTGAGCTTCGTGGACATTCTCTAAAAACTCCTTGCAGAGGAATTCAGACCAGTTAAACTGGACCCCCTCCACGCACTGCTTAGCCAATGTGACCGCTGATGTGGGTACCTTGTCTACACGACACTTGCACATAACCTTAGTAGTCAGTATTTGGGTTGCCACTTCCACTACTTTGTTGTTGATGCTGGATATCGTGTAGCCCCTTTTTTCTTTTCCAACTTGTACTTTTTCTTTGTGGCCTCCGCGATGGTCAAGTTACTACTTTTCCCTTCCGAGATGTCCGCAGGGTTCTCTCCTTTGCATGGAAGCCAAGAGATGCAGTGAATCAAGTCTGTCGTGATGTGGATGGGATCCTCCATCCACAAACACCAATCATGCACTAGGAAGAGTAGCTGCCTGATGACGAAAATGGTTATTGGGGTGAGGTAGAAATGTAACACCCAGAGCAGGTTCAGTATCTTGGCCTTTTCCACTCCACGCAACCACTTTCATGGCTCTAATTTTGTAACCTCCACTATGGTGTTATACTTGGGCTTCATGAGGTGCTTGGTCTCAAGGTGAGGGAACTTCTTGTGGTCAGCAAGGTTGCAATCTTTGAATTTTAGGCTCGGAACCCGTCCTTGCTGTGTGCCCTCAAAAATAATGTTGTCTGGGAGGAGTGAGGTCTGGAGTGAGCTCTTGGTCTCATCCAAGTCCTTGGGTACTTTAGCCTTCCCTTTTCATGAGGGGACATAGGTGGGAAACTTTGTCAGGGGGTGCGCAGGCTGACTTTCCTCTTCCATGCCTTCATCCTTGTCTTTTGCGATGATTAGGTTCTCTAGGTCTTCCTCTTCTTCATTAGTCTCTATGGTGACGACTTTCCCTTTCTCCTCCATTGATAGCTTGGTGTGTAGTGGGTTCTGCGAGGACACATGTACGGAAACCATTGCTTGTTTTTCCTTCTTGGGTCTTGGTGTGCACGGTGATTTCAGGATTTCTGCCACAATACTGGCACCTTCCAGAGCATCCCCCACAGTGAGGGCCTACGTGGCCTCCTTGGTGATCATTTCTATTATCTCCATAACATCCTCAACTATTTCCATTGTATCTGTCCAGAAATCTAGCACTCGCGAACTCAGGGGCTTAATCAACGCTTGACACACAACAATCAAGGCTCTGCTCAATAGCTAAATTTGCAAATGACGAAGTGTTGTTTGCTTGGTAGCCCTTTGTAATTTATAGCGCTTTTTGAATTCAATTCGATTGTTTCCCCCAAATCTGGTTCATTAATGCTCCCTTGGTGGCATATTTTTCCAAATCTTTCCCATAAATCTTATCTTAATTGCCTACCACCCACTCCATTTGGTCTTAAGTCGAGCATCCCATCATGAATAGTGACTTCAACAGTCACTTTATGGTCAACCCACGTGGCAGTGTAGCCCCCCATGCATGGTTGTGGACCTTATGATTCTTTGCTTTTGCGAGTAGCTCCAGCATCGCGCAGCAACCAGGAATAATAGTTTATTGTCCTGCACTCCAATTCAATTGCCTGGAGTGCTAAGATTGCTCTTCCTTCAGCTAGTCAGGTGGTCGCACCACCCGTGAAAATTTTCATCCTGTCATTTGTCATGTTTCCTAGAGAATACCCACCTTTTATTGTTACGGCTGACATCATCCACTTTACCATCTGTAATGCAATACCGTGGTCAATATGTTTAGCAATGTGTGGTCTAAGCCAAGGCATTAGATTGATCAAATCGCAGTGATAGGCCTTAAACCAGTCATTGCGATCGTACGCATCCTGCCTTATTACCCTGGTTGTTTTTCCTAGAAAATCTTCCTTTGTCTCATCCTACAGCTTCTTGACTTCTGTACCCACCAGAGTGCTTTTCCTCCTTAATCATATCCTTTCTTCTTCAAGTTCTTGGAGTCTGACATTTCCCTGTTGGATTTTTGCTTCCAAGGTTCCGTGAACTGTCGTATCTATTGGTACTATCATGTAAAGTCTAAGTTCTTCAAGTACTATAGGGCTTACTGAGGTTACTTCGTACTCCATCCTTGGCAATGCCTGTGCAGTCAGGTTCTCGCACGTGGTCCTATAATCCTAAAGAATCGATGGTATGTGCAGCTCCTAGTTAGTCTGCTTCACATTGTGGACTTTTTTCAATGCTTCATGTACTTGGTTAAAAGCTTTTGCGTGGATATTATTCTATGCACTTGGTCTTTCCATACCTCGTGGTCCCAACCGAAGGGGTTGTTCACACCATTGCCTTACTCGCACCTACTTACCAATTGTGTCTCCTACTATGAGGACGGTGTGTATTCACGCAAGTTTCTCAACATATTCCTGTATCCGCCTGCATAGGTGGGTGTTGGGGTCGATTCATCTTTCGTACTTGTCTTTCAATTGCATTTGAGGCTTCCCAAATTGCATGAGCATCATCCTTCTGCATTTGCGCCAGTCCTCAAAACTTCTTTGGTGTGTCCCTCACCTTCTTGTGGGCATAGCTCATAATACCCATTTTAGAGCGTCGAAACGCTGCTACTCCAGTATTTCTCTTTCAAATTTTTTTAGGAAGTCATCCACCTCATTCAACCCATCATATGTAGGCATATCTCTTACCTCTTTTTCCATCCATTGTAGCGACTTTGTCATCATGTTACAGTTGAGTGTCATTACCTCATGTAATTGGTTCTGCCATCATTCTATCTCCTCATCAAAATCTAATGTGCAGGAGCTTTCACACTCCCAAGAGATTCGACCATCCATGGTTGGATTTACCCAATCTTCCTCCTGTGGGATTATCTTGTTGATGTAGTATATATCGTCCTCGCTATCATAGTCATGCACTAGCTCTATTGTTACACTGAAATTTGTCACCATGACTATCTGTAGTTAATATGGCTCCATCAATAGTCATATTGTCCTCCTTGTCAAGCCTCATACCTCTGCTCTTCATGTCAAACTTCAAAAAGAGAGAAAAGTCACTTAAAAACATGTTT
>APFE030886272.1:170307-182014 GCA_000404065.3 Pinus taeda
ATATTGGGAGTGGGTGAGCTTGTCAAAGTAGAGGAAATATCTTGTTGGACCCTGGGAGGAGCTTGCACAACACCAAGGCTCAGGTTGTTATGGTTCCTTTTTTGTTTCCTTAATACAAATAAGTCCATTCTTCTCAATGATTTGTTGATAATGAATTATTTCATGTACTCCTTGGTCTATATGATGAATATGCTTTGTTTTTATGAATATTCAGGTGTTATGTAATCGTTTGCCTTGTTAGTGTATGCAGGTCTTAAAGTGAAGGAGGAGCTCATCTGGATCAGCAAGGCTGGACTGCTACAACAAGCGTTAGACCTAAGGTAAGATCGGAAAACACTTGGTCTCTCATAGAATAATGTATATTTAGAGAAGGATTGCTCTTGTTTGGTTTGTTTGTCACTAGAGAGTCTTAGACTCCTAGGGAGGTTAGGTTTGTCCGCAAACATAACTCTTTCCACATGACATCTATGTAGTGCGATCCTTCTGCAGAGTCTAAAGGTACCACTATGTGTAAAGACCTTTTCTCAAAGATCATCTTGCGCTTCTTTATATTTATCACTCCATTCATGTTAGTGGCCCAATATATTCCCAATAGCGCAGGGTAGGGATTGTTTTCATCAGCAATTTCTATCACTTTGAAATCTGCTAGCACGCTTGCTCCTTTGATGTCTACTATGATTCCATGTAATCTCTCCATAGGTAGGATCTTTTGTTGGTTCGCCATTCGCAGTTGGATAGGATACCATTGCAGCGGAAGCCTGCCCATGCACTCCCATGTCTGCTTTGGCAGGACATTCACATCCGATCCTAGGTCCAAAATAACATGGTCCATCTCATATTCCCTAATCTAAATGGTCAATCTCATCTCCCTTCAAATTCAAGTCATGTGCTTCCGGAGCTTCCGGACTATAGGCTGTTCTCCTAGTGCAGTACCAGCGCATCTAGTTATGAGTTATTGTAGTCCCTTTATAGCCTTCCTGTCACACAACAGCTTCATGCATGTCTCCAAGAATGTAGTGAGCATCTATGGATCCATTTCTGGCTCCAGTCTGTCTTTACTTCCTAAAGTGGAGGCATTAGTGAAGCTCCTCTTAGCTTCCATGAAGGTCCCCTTAGCACGCTCCAAATCAAATTCTGGTTCCTTCATTGGAGCCTTGTGAACCCAGATACTTTCTTTAGGCTGCTTGCCTTTGTCATCCCTTGTCATAATACCACTCCAGAGCATGATATTTACATTAGGGTCTTACTCATGTGGCTTAGACCTCATCATTTGCAGCTTCTAAGTCACGGGAGGTTAGAGTGCTCCTTTATCGCGCAACCTTCCTATCAGTGTTGGACAGTGGTGTATCTCATGATCAAACAACGTACAATGCAAGCATGATGGTCGCGTTGGATTTGTACAATTGCTAGCATAGTGCCTTGGCCCTTCGCAATTGTAACATATCAGATGTCTGTAACCTCTTCCTAGTTCCACTCCACCTCAGCCTCATCCGCACCCCTAAAATTTGGTGCACACCATTCCTGTGTTTTGATCGAGGGCCCGTGTTTCAGCCTAAACTCTGTAGGTAGGAGTTTAATCCGTCATCAATTCATAACTTATATAGGTGCACTCATCATGTCCTACTAACCTGAATAAATTATAGAACAACTGTTGTGTATTCTACGTATACTTTTGTAATAGATGGCAGTTATATGTAGCATGTTTTCCTTATATTTGACAAATCGCACACCATAGCACAGGCACAACACTTGGTCCTGCTTGTGCCTTCGTTCTTAGTGGCATTGGCCCTCCTCCCGCAAGGTAATTCGCGGACACTAGGCAGTGATCCTTGTCTTGCCCCTAGTCCTTGCACTTTACACACCATACCTCATCGTGCACTTCTGAGTGAGCCGTACTGTCTTGCTTCAAACTCTACATCTCAAGGCATGAGGTTTTCAACTATGCATGAATCTGCTGAACTCCCAGGTTAGGATCTTGTATCAAAGTCTCGTGCAATCTCATTGCGACCTCCAAAGCCTCAGCCTAAGTGGTTAGCCTTTATTGCGATAGCATGTTCTGTAGATGTAGTGTTAACGAAGCTACAAACCATTCACAGCCCATCTATTAATGTCATGTTCGCTTCACGAATTGTACACTTCAGTCTTTGATCCAACTCCCACAGGGTTTCACTTGGTAGAATTGTGATTTCCTTGAATCCAATGATCGACTGTGCCTTCGATTTTGGCTTCCTAAATTATTTTTTTAGCACAGCTTGGATACTTGCTATCCACGCATTCAAATTTTCATTGGAATGCTTAATGTACCAGGTCAGCGCATGATCCTGCAGAGCACTGACCAACATTGCCTTCTTTATATTGTCGTCTGTGACACCCTGTGCTTCCCATACAACTTTTATCATGAACCAAAACTAGTCTGTATCTTCATTCCCTACTCCCTTGAACACTGGTAGCTTAATCACACTAGCCATGTTACTTCGTGGTGGTGGCAGAGGTGGTATGGGCAACAAAACTATTTTTTCGATCGTTCGGTCCTGGCCCAAGTTCAGAGTTAATTAGCAAAACAATTCCTTGTACTACTGGCCCTTTTAGAAACTATTTGCGGAGCGCGCAATGAGGTCTCACCCGAAGTACTATGGGAGGGTGCCAGAACTAAGTTTCCACACCCTTGAGATGTCTGAAAGGTTCTATTGGTCCTTTGTTTGTTCCTTCGCACAGGTGGCTTCGTGCATCTTCCATTCCTTGTGGCCCGATACCCTGCCTTCGCGCAACCCCAACCAGTGTTTGTTCTGTGCTCTTCGCTATTGCCTGAGATCTTATTTATCTTCCAGTATTAATTAAGCACCTTCACCTACTTAAATGTCTTAAGTTATGCTTAACAATACAAAACGTTCATACAGTTTCGCGTAGTAAATAAATAGTATACTTGCAAATTATATCAATCATGCATTAAACCAGGAAAAGATACATAGAATTATAGTAAAAATTCTCTTTATTGATTCTCCAATGGTTACAGACTCGACCTACCCTGGGCACTCAACTGCAGAGCCTTCTCCTACTCTACGACCCACAAACACACTTTACATTTTGACTCAATCACTTAAAATTCTCATGCTTCCATTCCTTTTTTTTCTACACTTAGACTCTCACTCTATTTATACAATCCCATGGTCCACAGACCATGGGCTGGCCTATCCAGCCAACATTACATTAAAAAAATTAGGGTGGACAACCCTATGACTCGATTACACTTTCGCGCCCTGCGCCCACAATTCATGGAGATTTTACAACAAGATTCAGTTAAAACTCAGACTTTAAGCCCCAAAACATGCCTTGGGGGGATTCCATGCCCAAGAACTTACTTCTAGGATTGGAATTAGACAAAATCCTTAAAGTGAAAAATCTAAGTGTATTCAGTGACTCGGAGTTCATTTTCAAACAAGTAAGGAGTATTTGTCAAACAAAGAATCCTAGACTTAGATCTTATAGAAATTAGGTATGGGATTTAGTGGATAAATCCTTTCAATCGTTTAACATCACTGTTATTCCAAGGGATGAAAATATTCAGGAATATTCTTTAGTTGTTTCAGCTAGTTCTTTTAAAATTCTCGATCAAATGCTTGTGCAATATCAAATTAAAGTTAAGTATAGGCCATAAATTCCTGACAATCTTAAACTTTGGAAAATATTTGATGATGATGAGCAATTGAAATCCTTTTTTCAAGTAATTGATGAATTATTAGCCTTACAAATTGAATAAGAACAACTGGATAATAGTGAGTTGAATAAGGAAAATCAAACTTCAAATTTTGACTCAAGAAATGGTGATCATAGTATTATTTAGTTATCTAACAATTTCATTCCTAAGGGCTTGGTCCCCCCTTGAAAATCTATTTTACCATAATGATGTTACTAAAAATCCATTATAAAATTCGCCTGAAGAAGATATAGAAGAATGTAAGATTGGAACTTTAGAAGAAATTAGAAATATTAAAATCTCTGCATCCTTGCCAATGTAAGTAAAAGATAAATTTTTAGCTCTCCTTAAAGCTTATAAAGATGCTTTTGATTGGTACTATAGTGAGTTGAAGACATATGATACAACTCTCATTGAGCATAAAATGCCTTTAAAATAGAAGCTAAAATTTTTAAGAAAAAGTTAAGGAGAATTAATCATGTCCTTATTCCTACCATTGAAAAAGAACTTAAAAAGCTATTTGATGCCAAGATCATAGTTCCATTGAGATATTTTGATTGGGTAGCTAATTTTGTTCCAGTAAGAAAGAAAAATGGTGAATTCAGACTGTGTAGATTTTAGGAACTTGAATAAATCATCTTTGAAAGATAATTATCGATTACCCAAGATGGACCAATTGCTTCAAAAGGTTTCAGGTGCTAATATAATTTCTACGTTAGATGGTTTTTCTAGATACAATCAGATCATGGTGATCCCAAAAAATAGAGAAAATACATCATTCACAACTTCTTGGGGTACATTTATGTATGCAAGGATGCCTTTTGGATTAACCAACATTGGAGCTACCTTTCAAAGAGATATGGATTTAGCATTTATGGGTAAGACAAACAAATTTGTTGTCATTTATCTTAATGATTTGACTTTTTTTTTTTATTCTGATCAAAAAAATTTAAAGCACTTAAGGGAAGTTTTGACAGGTGTAGGAAGTTTTGGATTTCACTTAATCCCAAAAGGTCTTAGTTTGCAATCAAAGAAGGAAAATTTCTTTGCCATATTATTTATAAGGAAAGGGTTATCATTGATCCTAAAATATTTTCAACTATCCAAACACTTTCATTACTAAGGAATAAGAAGGAAATTCAGGGTTTTCTTAGAAAAATCAAAATATTAAGAAGATTTATACCTAATTATGTTGAAATAAGGATATCACTGATATGTTGAGAAAAGATCATGAAGTTAAATGGACCATTCAAGCAAGATATGCTTTTGACCAGATTAAAAAATCCATTTTAGAAGCCCCAATATAGGCTAGTCCAAACTATTCTGAACCATTTTGAATCTTTTCCTTTCCCTCAGAAACTACTGTAGTTGTTTTTCTTTTGTAAAAGAATGAGGATGGAGATGACAAGCCTATTACCTTGTTGGGAACATGTACCCTAGGGTCAATTTGGGGTTAAAAGCCCAAGTTTTGGGGTAGAACGCCTGAATTTTGTATAAAGGAATGTAAAGTATCCACATTTTGTGGTCGCAGAGTGTGAAGAGATCAAGAGTCAAAAAGGGTGTTTGCCCTAAGTTTAGATAGGTTGTGTCGGCTTGATGAGATCCACGCTTGGTCCACAAACCATGGGATTGTATAAAATCAAGTGTTAGAAGAGTTTTTAGTAAGGAAGTCATAGTTGGAGTCATTGATGAGTCTGTAAAGAGCTAAGAGAGAGAGTATTAGCATAGGGAAGAGGCTCTAAAGCTGAATGCATAGAGGCCTAGGGTAGAAGTCCACAACTAAGTGCACAGACCCCTATAGCTATGTGTAGGGCAGTTAGAGTCTGTATTGGAAATTTGAATAATCAATAAAGAGAAGTATTCTGAAATCACTCTGTATTTTACTTCTGTAAATTGCATGCAATTATGTTATGTTAAGCACTGGGTTTATGGTTTATTGCTAATTTCATGCACAAATCCATATGTTTTCCTCTGTTATATGAACGCAAGTAGAGATATATGTTTACACAAAGATAATCTTAATTGCATGGTAGAGTTGGAAAACACTTAAGATAATTCGAGGAACTATACAAAAAAGTAGTTACAGAGGTGCGTAAGTGCCTAAATCACTTGTTAAGGTTATGTGAAGGATGATCACAGACCTTTGTGGAGGTCTTGAAAGACTAATAAAGAAGTACATCAATGAGACCTAAAGGCTTATCAATCTACGCGAAGGCAGAGTTAAAGTGAAAAATTGACATCACAACCATCTCAAGGTGTGGAAACTTGGTTCCTGCATCCCCCAATACTGCTTCGAGTGAGACTTTAGCTCATGCTCCATGGGATGATGCTGAAAGGACCAGTAGTATAGGGATTTTCTTGTCTGACAAATGGTGAACTTGGGTCAAGCCCCAAGCCAACAAATGGTTCCATTGCTAGGATTGGGATCTGCATAACAAGATGTGTGATGTCACGTCATTAGAATCCAACTAAGAAGGATATTGAAGACTGGTTGGATAGAAATATCCATGAATTCACGGTGCAAGAAAATAGGAATCCATGATTGACGAAAGAACAGTGGTTGGAAAGATTTCTGTACATAGAGATACAAGAAATCTTCTTTTGTTCCTTCCCAATTGAATTATACGAGTGGATCATGATGTTGATAGAAGGTTAAGGGAGGTGGAGGCTTGAAAATCTAATTGTCTGGACCCCGGAGTTAATATAGAATTTGGAAGCTTCTGAAGGTAAGATCATGCACGTTGTCAATCATTGGCTTGACCATATCATAGGAGGGTTTGTGATAGAGTTAGCGGTAGATACTTCGGTCAATTATAGTGAAGGAGAGTGCCACTTCTTCAAGGGGCCACGAGGTAAGTATTTGAAATCATTAAATACTTGGATTAAGATGCCCTTGTGTGAAGAGCGGGTCATGAAGTTACCTTTATGTTTGGGGCTACGGGAAGTGGAAGGAATTTCAGGGATGGAGGAAGAAAAGGTCCTGAATATAGCTTGCTGATTGAGCCTTCTCTGAGTGACGACGAAGGAGCAGCACAGGCTTCTCCACTGAGTGATACTCAGTTGATAATACAAGGGTTTCCATGAATACCTACACCATATCCATCCTCATCTCATCCATCCATAGTGCCTCCACCCTCACCTCCATGCTTACCCCCTCACCTACACTGTTGCCACCTCCACCATTGTTCAACATGGTGAACTCTGTAAAGCTACCTGTGTTCAAGGGCATAGGAAATGAAGATCCTGAGCAGTTTTGGTTCATCGTGAAGGTTGTATGGGAAGCTCAGGGTATCATGAATGATCAAATGAAGAAAGAAATGATGGTTACTACTTTGCAGGACCATACACTAACGTGGTACATTAATTATAGTGCTAATAACTGGACATCTGCATTGGCAGATATCTAGACTGCGCTCAATAAAGAATCCAGTAGACCTAATCTCAATTGCAATCCATTGTGGGATTCAAGGAGATCAAGATGAAGCTTGGAGAGATGCCCTGGGATTTGGATCAAAGATTGAAGTGTATGATCTATGAAGCCAAAATGAATCTGACTGATGGGCAGCATTACGAATGGTTTGTGGCCTCTCTCTTGCCTGACATAAGGGTTGCGCTATCACAACAAAAGATCGGTACCTAGGCAGAAGCTCTAGAAATTGCAATGAGATTGCACAAGAAAACAATGCAGGATGTTGATCTAGGGGTTCAATAGATTCATGCGTAGTTGTAGAACCTTTGCCTCGAAGTGCAAAATCTAAAGAAAGACAGAATAGCTTGGCCAAAGGCATGTGAAGAAGTCTAGTGTCTGAAATGCAAAGGTCAGGGGCATGACAAGGATCAATGTCCAATCTTTGTGAATTATGTTCAGTAGGTGGACCAATGCCTCTGAGGCCGGAGGCTACAGCAGGGCCAAGTATAGGGCCCATGATATGGTGTGCTATCTACCAGGTAGATAGGAAACATGCGACTGACAATTACCAGTTGCTGCAGAAATTCATACAAACACCACAAAAAGTCTTCTACAATTTCTTTCAATCAGTAGGTCATGACCAGCGCAATTGTCATAGTGACAAATTAATGATGGAAATGACACCTACATACAGGGTGCAGGCATAAACGCTACCGTCGGACCAGGGCACTAGAGGAGCACGAGGTGAGTATCACGGGTGTGACCAAGGCCGAGGTGGAGGAGGACCTGATAGAGGTAGAGGGTAGCTTATTTGTTACAATTGTGGAGGACCAGGACACTACATGAGAGACTGCCCAAATCCGACATGTCTTTCATGCCACTATTGTACTAAGTTTGACCATGCAATGGAGGACTTCCCAATATTGTTGGCTAATATTTGCGAAAAGTGGGCACAACCTCTGCAACTAAATCAGAACCTACAAATGATGAGGGTTGAGCCTTGGGAGGAAGACCCTAAGGTAAACATTATTCTACAAAATGGAACGACGATTGGTGAGGATAAGGGGAAGTAGCCTGCAGAAGCTAAGTGGGTCCACAAAGCACCAGAAAAGGATATCGGGTTTGATCTTGAATGTGCAAAAGAAACATTCATGGAAGCAAAGAAAAGCTTCATTGAGGCCTCTACGTCAGGAAGTCAGGAGAAACCAGTTGAAGAAATGGACCCATCCATGATTACCATGTTCTTAGAGACCTGCATGAAACTGCTCCGCGATAATAAGGTTGTGAAGGGACTGCAGGAACTGATCAATCGGTGTGCTGGGAAGGAAAACATTACTAACTAACCACATGCAGTTAGAAAGCTTGGTAAGCATAAGGAAAGGACTAGATGTGAGATGAGACTCACCATGCAGATAAGAGAATACAAAATGGACCAAGTTATCATGGACCTAGGGTCCGACGCTGATCCAAAGATGGATCTTAGATAAACCTCTAAGTCTAAAAGACTTCATATAAGATTTAAAAGGTGCCAAATGGCACAAATACTTTGTAAACCAGAGGAAAATGAAAATCACAGGCTTTTATCAGAAATAGTCTCATTGCAGAGATCTCCTCATTTTGAATCCAACACAACTTGAATGGGAAAAATAGACTTCAGATAAAGAAGTTATCATAAAAAGAGGTTTCCCCTTTGCTCCTTGGGAAAGAGGCAAAAATATGAAGAACTAAGGTCTATTAGAGGCTTAAGTCAACAATAAACAGGATTCGTCATATCTGGCTGATCAACGGTCTAGATCTGATCGACAATCGCAATTAGCGGTTCCAATTGGAGGCAATCGGAGGCATAACATGTGATGCGATCAAGCCAAGCGATATGTCGAACGTCGATATTGGTGGATCGCAATCACTGATGCCATGAGGAAAAGACAGGACCCCGCAACGCATGATGTGTCGATCGCCGATATCGATGGATCGCAATCGGCGCTGGCATCAGTCACACCATATGGCTTACCCCGGGTCCCCTCGATATGCGACTTGCTCGATATCTATATATATTATTATATATATAATATATAAATTAAATAAATATATATAATATATATATATAGAGAGAGAGAGAGAGAGACAGAGAGAAGAGAGAGAGAGAGAGACCCGACGGGACGATAAATGATATTTGAGATATTTCGAAGTCTGGAAAATGCCAATTCCCTTTGTATTTGCATATTTTGTTTATCAAACGAAATAAAAAGGATAATAAACCGAACCCAAAAAGGATCCTTAAGGCTATTAAATGTCATCTCAAATCTGCCCAAGGCCATATTTGCGAGATTTTAGTATTTTAATGTATTTCTAAAATACAAAGGGACAGGCCATTTGCGACATGTGATAGCGACTCCCAGGTAAACCCGATAGAAATATAAGGTGGGATTAAGGACTTCTGAAGTCCAGTAAATAGAGATTTGGCAGGTTTTTCCCGTGTTTTAGAACGATCTCTATGTAAACAGGGAACAACTATTTCTGAGGAATTTCAAGGACCGATGCACCCTTCCGTTATAGCACAGTTGGCCAACATCCCTGAGGATGTTTAGCAATGATTGCTAACACTCAGAGAAGGGATTTGAGCAGACTGTGGCTGGAAGATAGAGAGCCCGAGAGGAGAAATGAATCAACAGTGCTGATTTGGCTTAAATGCCATGAATGTCAAAGACAGAGGGTTGGCTGAGGTTTTTGATGGCTGCTGAGTTATAGTTGGTTGTTGTTTGGGTTTTGTTGCTGAAAGTGAAGCCAAAGCAGTAAGCTAAGGCGAATAGGTAGCGCAGAAGCAAAAAGAGTGTTATAGACATATTTGGGCACTGCAACCCCAATCACATGTGTCCATAAACCAAGGGCTTCTAAACCCCTAAAAGTATTGTTTCATACCCTAAAGGATCAAGTTCAACTGATTACAACATTTCCTGGAAGTTCTCCCTGAAAAACTGCTCAGAATTGGTCAAAACTGGACCATACAGACTGCTCCATGCTAAGGGTGCGATGCGTCTCACCTGCTGCATACAAAGGGTGCGATGCATACTAAAAATCCCTTCTATAGGGTGCGATGAGCAAGAGCAGACAAATGGCAGAGGAAGTTTGCTAGGTGGAAACCCAGAGAATCTTCTAGAAACTTCTCATATGACACTTACCTCTCTAAAGTCCCCCAGGGATGAGTAAGAGATCATGAAATCTCCAAGTGGAACCAAGAACTATTAGTGAAATGACACTAATCAAAATCCCAGAAGCTGACTCACCCCCCTGCAAATATCTATATATGGATCCCTCATCCTAGAGATTCAGAGGCTGGAATTTTGTATTTTGTAAGGAAGTGCTATTGGTTTCTCTGTGAAGCATTGTATTGTTGGGTAATCTAGCTTTTCATGAGGCGAAGAGGGCTTTCATGCTGGGAGGATGGCGCTAAATCAGATAGTTGGGTTGTAATCATCTATTCTACTACTTCTATCAATAAAGCTATTTGAGTTTTCCTCCATATACTTGTATATTTCTGAATCTTTGATCCAGGTTATCTTTTGTTTATAGATGCATGAAAAGAATTACATAAACAGTTTGTAGCTTAACCAAAGAGAAACTTAAATGTGCACATGTGAGAAGAAGAAGAAGAAACACATAAGCATGACAAGAAGACAAGAAGCTTGATAACGGAGTTCGTCCCTCTTGGACTGTCTCCTGGCCCTGCTCGATCAATGGGGATGCCTTCATTCATTAAAAAGAAATGGCATCAAATAAGTACATTCATCAATTTATAAATGGAACATTATACCTCCATGCTGAAAAGTGCCCAAAAATTGGAGAGCTCTATAATAGACACTGACATTGCCAATGGATTCCCGTCGTTGAGAGGTGCAAAATCCATATAAAACTTGTCCAATTTTGAGACTGGACCAAAATCATCCTCCTGCAAAAATTTTGCTCGAGCAAGGTTCCACCAGTTTTTCGGAGTGCTCTTCACCACCTGGTCTCAAAATTCATGCCGCTAATCTCCTCCTTGACAATGGTAAAAAAATGAATTTATATAAAATTTAGGGCAGAATAATTCATAATATAGTTTTAGGTTATTTTTATCAAACCAAAGCCAATTACTAATTTTACCAAACCTCAAAATATAATATATATATATATATATATACCATTGATGGGGGCCGGGCCGTTACCTTACGAGACCATACCCACTCCTTCCCAACTGACATGCATTAACAATGGTGGCAGTTGTTTTATTTATGGTACGCATGGGTGGCGGGACTACATACGTGGCCACCTTACCCAAGCCCCCACCTTATTAAGGTCAACGTACATGCCTCAACTTTATACGTTATGCAACGGCTTGGATGTTATATGATTTGGTTACCTCCATGTGAATGGGGGTTGGCTTATGTTTGTTTTTAATGTGGTGAATAAAATAACCCTTATAACCATATCATATGAATCAGATATATTTGGTATATGTTATAACCATTTTCCCATAATCTGAACTTGCCACGTATTTTGTTTATACGTTGGATTTTTTATTTGTTTTATGGGATTATATGGGTGTAACCATATTTTATATGGTTTTT
>APFE030886272.1:182131-198107 GCA_000404065.3 Pinus taeda
TCTAGAAGGCTACTAGAGAAATGCCAAGTGTCAAGCTACCATGTGGATCCCACATGTTGACTGGGATGCCATGTGGCAGCCTATGGGCCCCATTTTTCCTCAGCCATACCAACCTTTGAGGGGCTCTTCCTTTTGCATACAAGCTCAGATTGACGAACCGTTCATGCCATCGTGATCAAGAAGACAAGCCCTTTCAACTGATGCCATCAACTACTCCTTTTTTCCATTTTGAATTTTGATCCTTTATCCATCCCCTTGGTGTCTCGAGATCCTCCTGGATCAATCCTCCCCATTGAGGAGCTTTTGGGCCGCCAAAAGCTTTTCATCAATCAACTATCAAGTGAGGGTACTGTGCCCTCACTCTTTCTTTCTCCATCCATTTGGCCTTGCTTGGATGCATTCCCTTTAATCCAACTCGAAGGTTCTCCACATCTCCTCGTCGCATAGTCTAAATTCATCTGTCGAGAATGATGTCTTCGAGCAACTCATCGAGATATTCAGGTGCAAAATCATCAACTGTAGGAATGGTTCCCACCTCATCATTGTCCATAATCAAAGGTGGTTCATACAATTTCAGGTTCTCCACATTCACCACTAAGTACATCTGCATATATACTGGAAAGTCAAGATGAAAGGCATTATTCCCAACCTTCTCCAATATGGTGATCCATACCGAATTGGTCGCAGCTTCTTTCCTTCCCCCTTCATCCTGTCTTTGCTGATGTGGAACCATACTTTGTTGTCTACTTGGAACTGATGGTCAACTCGGTGCTTATCATGTCGAGCCTTGTAGCGGGCTTGACTCTTTTCCAACTACTCCTGCACTACTTGGTGAACCTTCTGGATTCACTGAATGAACTGCTGAGCTTTATCCTTATCATCTCGTCCATTGGAACCATCCTCTCTTCCAAAGGCCATGTCAAAAGGATCCTTCGGCAAGTATCCAAAACAAGTCTTGAATGGTGAACACTGCGTCGATGAATGCACTGCTCATTTGTAGGAATTTTGTATGTAGGGGAGATGCTCATCGCATAACCTGGGATGTTTCCCATAGTAACCCCTCAAAAAATGTACCACGGTCCTGTTAACCACCTCTATCTATCTGTCCATCTATGGGTGAAATGCCATACTTCTTTTCAGTTTGATGTCCATCATCCTCCACAAGTTGGTCCAAAACTCTCCAAGGAAGCGAGAGTCTCTATCTAATACAATTGAAGGGGTAGCCCAAAGTGGACCCAAACATACTGAAAGAAAAGAGAAGTAGTCTACTCTGCAATAATCTACTCTTTACAAGGCATAAGAACACACATTTTGCTAAAATTGTCAACGACGACATACAAATAGTCGTGACCCTTCCTAGAGAAAGGTAGACCTCCTACAAAGTCCATTGACACACTTTCCCATGGATGACTCGCAATAGGGAGTGGTGTGTAGAGCCCGAGTTTTCTATTAGAGGGCTTTGAAACAGAACACATCACTCACCCCTTTACATATCGAGTCACTATATTTTTCATGTGAGGCCAAAAACAAAATCGTTGTACATGACTTAAAGTTTTTTCGACACCAAAGTGTCTAGACACAAGAGAGGTGTGGGCCTCTCGAATTACATGCACTCTTTCTTCTGTGGGAATACATAATTTACCAAGGTGATACAACAATTTCCTCTGCAAATGATAGTTGTCCACTTGTGAACCATGGGTTAGTTTTGCATAAACATCTTTAAAGTCATCATCGTTAGCATACTATTCAACATAACTTTCAAAAGACAATGACACATTATGCAAAATAACAGAAGCAGAAATAGGAGGGCGAGATAGCATATTGCCCACTTTATTGCTAGTGCCCTTCTTATACTTTATTACCAAATGAAACTATTGAAGAAAATCCATTCACTTGAAATGACGAGATTGCTGCAACTTGGTCTGTGTCTATAGGTACTGCAAGGGTTGATGATCTGTATGGATGATGGTCTCCTTGTCGATCAGGTAGTGCTTCCACTTCTTCATGCTTTAGACCAAGGCGTAAATCTTCTTGTCATAAGTAGGATAGTTTAGCATAGCCTAAGAAAACTTCTCAGAATGGTAACAAATTGGCTTCTTTTGCTACATCAGTACAACTCCCATGGCATATCCGCTAGCATCGGTTTCAATCTCAAATGACTGTTGGAGATTGGATAAGGCTAGGATTGGCGCAGTGCTGATCTTTTCCTTCAATGCTTCAAAGGACTTTTTTTGCTTTCCTCCCCATTGAAATACCTATTTCACACTTGTCAATGTGTGCAAAGGTACATCTATAACAGCAAAATTGGCAATGAATCTTCACCAATACTGGTCTGCACCTAAAAAGCTACGGACCTCTGATACATTAGTAGGCTTAGGCCATTTTACAATTGCTTCAACTTTTGAAGGATCTATTTTCAACTGACCATGACCAACAATATGACCTAGGTAAACCAATGAGGTTTTCCCGAACTCACACTTTCACAACTTTACATAGAGTTTTTCCTTTTTCAATACATCAAGCAATTTCTTTACATGGCATACATATTCATTCCAACTCTTACTAAAAACAAGAATATCATCTAAATATACAAGAACAAAGTCATCAATAAAAGGCCTAAAGAGATCATTCATGATCCTCATGAATGTAGTTGGAGCGTTGCAAAGTCCAAACAACATCACCATCCACTCGAACAACCCCTGCTTCGTTTTGAAGGCGGTCTTCCACACATCCTGTTCTGCAATCCGCACCTGGTGATAACCACTACACAAATCTAACTTGGTGAAATAGATAGCATTCTTTGACTGATCTAATAAATCATCTATATGTGGAAGATGGTAGTGGTTTTTCACCATGATCTTATTCAATGCTCAATAATCAATGCACATCCTCCATGTGCCATCTTTCTTTGGCACCAAGATGATTGGAGAGCCACATGGAGAAGTGCTCGGCTTGATGACCCCTTGATCCAACAATTCTTGCACCTGATTTTTGATTTCCTCCATCTCAATGGACCACATCCTATACATGCTAATATTTGGTGAAGGAGCGTCATGCTGCAAATGAATCTCATATTGGATTCCCTTTTTTGGAGGCAATCCCTTGGGTTCTTGAAATATCTCATCAAAGTTATAGATTAATTTACATAATTCCTTTTTATGTTTAGGATAACAACCTTGAAAAGCATCAGTTAATTATGCATCTTTCCCCCTTACGACCATAAGCATGCAACCCTTACTAGAGTTCACCAATCTCTTCATTTTTCCTGCACTTACAAGGGTGGCATTGATTTTATTCTGATGAGCCCTTACAATATATTCTACCCCATCTTTGGTGATTTGATATTTTTTCTCATGACTAAAGAAAATGGATTTTCGATCATATAAGTATGGACTCCCTAATACCATGCCACAGATACCCAATGGTATTACATCTAGCACTACTTCATCCACTAGCTTAGAAGCAATTACAAATTTCACCTTACATTGTTTAGTTACATTTAATTTTGCTTTATCATGTATCCATCCCAGTGGGTAAGGTTTTGGATGTGGTTTTGTTTCCAAGCCAAGTTTCTTTACCAAGGATTTTGCAATTAAGTTTGCTTGAGATCCAGTATCAAATAGAGTCTCTACTTTAGTATGGTTCACAACAACTCTAATATGAAATAACTCAATTCTCTTTCATTCATTAGAAAGAGACTCATTTATTGATGTAGTGCCTTCATGTGAACCAGAATTAACATGCGGTGTAAGAGTACCTTTTGTTCCTGCGGCTGTGATCAATGCTTCATCTCCTGAGTCAGAACCAAGGTCTTGCTACACAGGCTACCATCTTCTGTTTGCCCTTTCCTCCAAACTTCTTCGGTCGCTTTTCTGGATGCATTATCCAATAGTGATCATCATCATGACCTTCCTTTTTGCAGTGGCTGAAATAAGGCTTCTCTCCTTCTTCTTTCTTGGATGACACTGTCTTCTTTTCCTTTCCTTTCCACTTTGATTTTGGTTTGCCATTGGGAGGTTTGGAAGGCGGTTTCTTTAAATGATCGTCTTTGTCATGTTTTCCCTTGTTCTCAATGTGAATGGCCTTTACACTAGCCGCATCAATGGTGGTTGGTTCAAACAACAACAATGAATGCCTAATATAACTATGTAATGATCCAATGTATTTAGTCACAATTTCAGGTGTATCAAGTGCAATAGCCAAATTAAGTGCTTGCTTCCTAAATTCTTCTATAAAACTCTGAACATCCTGACCTTTGACTTGCCTTAAATATTGCTAGTTCATTAAAGCTTTTTGCATGTAACCCAATGGATAAAATTGTGCTTTTAATGCAGAAATGAAATTAGGCCAAGAGAAATAAAGATTACCTACATCTTTACTACTTTGTACTTTGCTCTCCCACCAAACAAGAGCAGTGCTGGTTAATCACAAAGAGGCCAACTGAATCTTTGCTTCATCCTCCATGATCTGCTAAATCCTGCAGTAGATCTCAATCTGCGTAATCCAATTATTAAGATTTTCTGCATTGCTTTCACCATTGTACACGGGGAGATCAAATTTAACATCTAATTCAAAAAATGGCTTTTAGATGCATCTTTGGAATTTCGATTATGATGATGGTGAGAAGAAGAAGAACTTTCACTTGTAGAAGGAGAAGGAGGTGGATCTCCTCCATCACCTCCATGAACTGAACCTTATCCTTCTATAGCTCTCCCCTCTGCATTTTCTTTCTTTTCGAGCTTTGAGAACAACTTCTCAACACGATCTACCATCATATAGAAGGTCTTGTGGAAATTGAGCTCCTCTTGATACCGAGCCTCTTTATCTACCATGTTTCTCCTTTGATGTGCACGCCCTACCTCGGGATCGAAATATTGTAATTCCCCTTCGCCTCTTCAGAGCCTGTTTCTCGTTAGTATAAAAACATGCAATTCACATCTAAAAACACTTGCTTTGATACCACTTGATCCAGGTTATCTTTTGTTTATAGATGCATGAAAAGAATTATATAAACAGTTCGTAGCTTAACCAAAGAGAAACTTAAATGTGCACATGTGAGAAGAAGAAGAAGAAACACATAAGCATGACAAGAAGACAAGAAGCTTGATAACGGAGTTCGTCCCTCTTGGACTACATCTCCGGGCCCTACTCGATCAATGGGGGGGCCTTCATTCATTAAAAAAAAATGGCATCAAAGAAATACATTCATCAATTTACAAATGGAGCATTATACCTCCATGCTGAAAAGTGCCTGAAAATTGGAGAGCTTTATTACAGAAACTAACACTACCAATGGATTCTCGTCACTGAGAGGTGCAAAATCCATATAAAACTTGTCCAATTCTGAGACTTGACCAAAATCACCCTCCTGCAAAAATTTTGCTCAAGCAAGGTTCTACTAGTGTTTCTGAGTACTCAAGGTTCCACCACCTGGTCTCGAAATTCGTGCCACTAATCTCCTCCTTAGCAATGGTAAAAAAAATGAATTTATATAAACCTCAAAATATAATTTTATGGTACGCATGGGTGGCGGGACTACATACGTGGCCGCCTTAACCAAGCCCCCACCTTATTAAGGTCAATGTACATGCCTCAACTTTATACCTTATGCAACAGCTTGGATATTATATGATTTGGTTACCTCCACGTGAATGGGGGTTGGCTTATGTTTCTTTTTAATATGGTGAATAATATAACCCTTATAACCATACCATATGAATCACATATATTTGGTATATGTTATAACCATTTTCCCATAATTTGACCTTGCCACGTATTTTGTTTATACTTTGGATTTTTTATTTGTTTTATGCGATTATATGGGTGTAACCACATTTTATATGGTTTTTTGTTATATATTTTTAGGTTTTGACTTTTTTTATATATAGTTATTTAATAACTATAAACAAAATTTGTTATATAGTTTTTTAATAACACAAAAATAATAATTTTTTTTTGTTCTCTTGTGCAGGTCTAGAAGGCCACTGGAGAAATGCTAGTGTCAAGCTGCCATGTGGGTCCCATGTGCTGACTAGGATGCCATGTGGCAGCATGTGGGCTCCATTTTTCCTCTGCCATGGCTCTATCTTTTGCATACGAGCTCAGATTGACGAACCACTCATGCCATCCCGATTAGGAAGACAAGCCCTTTCAATTGATGCCATCAACTACTCCTTTCTGCCATTTTCAATTTCAAGCCTTTATCCATCCCCTTGGTGTCTCGAGATCCTCCTGGATCAATTTTTTATTTGTGTATGCATTTGTATGGTTAATGTACATCTGGTCCTATATTGTTTGTGGCTATAGATTTCTATGTTTTGATGGTATTTTGCTGCTTTGACTCTACAGGTGTTCTTTGAAACATGACAAGTGAGAAAGGAGTGGCGAAAGCTCTATATAGGGAGAGAGGAACACACGCAAGGAGCCAAGTGAAAGACTTAGGTTGGTACTCTCTGTTTCTCTTTCATCTATCTCTCATAAAGGAAAACACAAGTAACTTTGAATTGTTTGTTTCTAAGATATCTACCCATCTTAGTGGGACTAGCAAATCTGAGTAGACACTAGATTTCCTGAAAACAAAATGGCGACTCCACTAGGGAATGAATAGTTTGTTTGTTTGTCACTGTTGTTTGCTTTATAAACTACAAAGGGAGCCTGAAGTTAAGCCAGCTAGCCTTCGAACTGCTTTTGCTATGCAACTACAAAGTAGATCAACGCTGCTTCAGTTATACTCTAGGTTGGTTTATGAATTGAACATCTGACTTGCAAAAATCCTAAGAGCCCTAGTGGTAGCTCAATAACCTCATTAGATCAGCCCTTATACTTTGTGTTTACCGTCTATCATAAGCTCAACCTAAATCCCTGAACTTAGCTACAAAGTGTGGGTGAAAACCGCTCAATCTCTTCCCTGGACCATTGCACTGTCTCTCATTGACAGTCTGGATGCATCACACCTCCCGTGTGTTGCAGGTGAGATGCATCCATGTTTCGCTTAAGGACAGGTGCAATGCTTGAATGAGACTGTTTCTACCTCCAGATTTTGGTTTTTCTTCATTGTTTTCAACTCTATTCAGTAGTTTTGCTACATATGATCAGTATATCACTATTGAAGCCTTATTCCTTTACATTATTAAGCCTCCATTGATAAGGAATTGTAAATTTTTTTATGTATTTTTCGTCATTTACAGTACTCCTTTGCAAATAGTAGCTTAATCGAACTATCATCTTTTGAGTTGAAAGTGTCGCAACTGTCGTTTTTAGTCAAGAAAAGAGTGTCATAAAGTCTTCCCCTTTTAGATAGTCAATTACACTTTTGCGATTGTATTTGATTTGAATTATCAATTCTTTGAAGTGACAAAAATAATTTTCCTTTCGAAATTGAAAGTGTCGTCTTAGTCTTCCTTTCGTTTTTTGAAACGAAATTGCTAAAGTATCGCTTTGAGGAAAAGTAATTCAGATCTATACTTTGTTTTCTTTTTGTCATTCTCACATTAAGAAAGCAAAAAAACAAATACATGCATGTGCATTTGCATTTAGACTACACGCAAAAATTGATTTAGGAAAAGTGCATTTAATGTGTTCTCTCTGCTCTATGTTGAAAGAATTTGACTCTTCTTTCCTTAGTAGCTAGTATTTTCATTGCTAAAAGAAAATAAATGACTGTTTATCATCTTAGATTGCATATTTAGGAATTTTACATCTACATCACAGGGTGAACCTTGAAAGGAAAAATTCTTAAGAAATATCAACTATAAAATAAACCTCAATGAACATAAAAATGCTTTGGAATCTAAAGCACAACATCTAGAAGTCTAGGCTAGACACGTATTCCACCGTCGTAAAGCCTAGTAACTATCGTTTTCATTGTAGGTTGGGTGATTCTGGGTGATTCCTCCTATTTGATATGACAAGTGCTTGTACGAACTTGTGCTCCCATGTACTGTTGAGTATATATTGGGAGACCAAAATAGGTTGATATCCTTTATCCTTAGGAAGTTGTGGCTGCCACCCTATTGACCGCAATGCACTAAACACAACATTCAGGAAGATTGACTGTTGTACATAAAGTCCTCGGTAATTTCTCTATAATTTACCACCGTGTCGTATATTGCAGTTTTGTGATTGGTTTTGTAATCCCTCTGTCTAGACTTCAAGAGTAGTCATTTTCATTCCTTTTCAGACTCCTTAAAAGAAAAGGTCCATATGAGCACTTGTCACTTCAGGCTCATTAAAAATCGAAGGCGACTAGAGTCATCTTTAGCTTTTCCTCAACTCTTAAAAATTGAAAAAGCAAGTTGTCTCAAAGTGTCATAAAATTCATTTAAATTGGAATAAAATTTTCCCCTTTTAATTTTGAGTTGATCGAGTAATCCACAATCATGGAGGAAAGTCAATCAAAACCCCATCGTTCACGGAGACTAACAAGTCAACCATCTTTGACTCCGGAAATGAAACCATTCTGGGCCAAGTGATCTTGTTTAACTGGGTCAAAGTCTCTTGTTTTATTTGAAACTTGTATTTCAACATCATCAGAGACTCCAATTATTTCTGCAACCCCTGCCTCTACAGAAAAAGTTTCGCAATTACAGGAGGACATTAGAATTGATCCTAATGTAATGGTAAACACTTCTATTCCTGAACCAGCTCCATCTAGGGCTGATTCGGAAGGTGTCACCCCTCCAACATCTGTCACTGCAGAGTCCATACCTTCTTCGGCACTAGAAATATTTTACGGACCTGACAGTCTACCTCTTCCACCTGGATTGATTTCTACAGAAGAGATTGTGGAGGATCTTCCATCCAGTACCCCATTACATTTTGGAACTGGGATCCACCTATATCCTTCTACCACAGAAGTTAGTTCATCGTAAGTTCCTGTAGAATCGTTAGGAAATCTTTTGGATAGACTCGATATGTCTGAACAACCGTCGACATCTAGGACTATGTCATCTGATACAACAACAACAGAACCTCCTGCCACTACTCTGACAATGTTCAATGGTATACCATTTGTCCCAACTAGTTCTCAACCACTAGATGGAGTCCACGTAGGGACTGTTTCAACAGCATGGTCTGTTCCTATTTGTTAGTCCAGAATCTTATCTGGAATTTCTTATGTTAAGACTCAGAAAATTGATCCTTCACATTAGTATCAATTTGGGTAGTCCAGTCTCTAAAGACCAATTTACCCTTTGAACACTGGATTGCCACTATATGGGGGGCAGTATGCCTTTTCATTGTTCCCTCTCGAAGAGCAACCATATGAGAGATTACAACAAAATTTGGGGAAAGATGGAATTGCATCTAGTGGTTGGATACCAATACTACCTCAACAACCAAGAGTTGCATATTCAATGCAACAAAATCAACCTATGTTGAACAATCCCACTACACCGACTATTGTGATGGTGTCACAAGCACAAACGTTGCCTGTTGTATGTCAACCTCAAGTCTCTCAGGTCATAATACAATAGCCTCTTGTCTCCGCAACTCAATCACAACTACCGATTAGTGGCTCCTTAACGGAAGCGACTCAGGCTCAAATGGGTTCTATCACCCCTCATCTTGGTCAAACATTCAGTATTGGACAACAACAAATGGTGTCACAGCCATGGTTGGTGCAATATCAACAACCGCAATTCCAACAAGCTTACCGAGGACTTGAGCAACAAAGCTTTGCAGGTAATGGGTAGCCGTATATTCAGAATGGTTACCAACGATGATATTATAATGGTTATGCCCATCAACCTTATCAAAGTTATCAGCGTCAAATCAGGCGATCCCATCTTATCCTAGGCATGATTCACCAAACCTAAATCAATAGTTGCCTTTCGTAGCAACTTTAGAATTACCAGATCTGAATCGGCTAACAAATGATCCAATTGCTTACACACCTTAGTGGCCAGTGATTCCTCATAAAATTCCATCAAATATTCCTAAATTCAATGGAAATCTGGGTGAAGATCCGTCGAATCATGTAATGACCTTTCATTTGTGGTGTTCATCCAACACCCTCAATGATGATTCGATTAGGCTTCGCCTTTTTTAGCGAACACTAACTGGTCCAGCAGTGAAATTGTTATAGACATATTTGGGCACTACAACCCAAATCTTATATGTCTATAAACCAAGGGCTTCTAAGTCCCTAAAAGTGTTGTTTCATACCCTAAAGGAACAAGGTCAGCTGATTACATCATCTACCATAAGTTCTCCATGCAAAACTACTCAGAACTGGTCAAAACTAGACCATCTCACCTGCTCCATAGTCAAAATGTGATGCATCCCACCTAATGCACATGGGGGTTGTGATTCATACTGGAAAGCCCTTCTATGGGGTGTGATGGGCGAGAGTAGACAAATGGTAGAGACAATTTACAAGGTGGATGATCATGGAATCTTCCAGAAACTTCTCCCATGACACTTGCCTCTCTGAATTCGCCCAGGGATGAGTAACATATCATGAAATCTCCAAGTGGAATTGAGAACTATCAGAGAAATGACACTAATAAAAAACCCAAAAGCTAACTCACCCACCTGCAAACATCTATATATGGATCCCTCATCCTAGAGATCCAGAGGCTGGAATTTTGCATCTTGTAAGGAAGTGTTGTTGGTTTCTTTGTGGAACATCATAGTGTTGGGCGATCTAGCTTTTCATGAGGTGAAGAAGGGCTTTCATGCTGGGAGGATGGAACTGGGTCAGATCAATGGGTTGTAATCCTCTCTTCTACCACTTCTATCAATAAAGTTATTTGAGTTTTCCTCCATATTATTGTATGTCTTTGAATATTGAATTGATATATGCATTTGTGTGGTCAATATATATCTAATCATATAATGTTTATGATTGTAGATCTCTATGCTTTGATGGTATTATTCTACTTTGACTCTACAGGTGTTCTTTGAAGCGGGACAAGCGAGGAAGGAGCAGCAAAGATCTATCAAAGGAGAGAGGAAACAATCAAGGAGCCAAGTGGAAGACTGAGGTTGGTACTCTCTACTTCTCTCTCATCTACTTCTTGTAAAGGGAAATGCAAGTAACTTTAGTTTGTTTGTTTCTAAGATAGCCACCTGTCTTCGTTGGGGAGCGAGTAGCTTGTTTGTTTGTTTCTAGTTTGTTTACTTTATAAATTACAGACGGAGCCTGAAGTTATGCCAGCTAGCCTTCGAACTGCTTTTGCTATGAAACTGCAAAGTAGATAAACACTGCTTCAGTCAATCCCCAGGTTAGTTTATGAATTAAGCATCTAACTTGCAAACATCCTAAGTGCCCTAGTGGTGGCTCAAGTAACGTCATTAGATCAACCCCTATGTTTTGTATTTACTGATTATCATTAGCTTGGCTAAATCCTTGAACTAAGCTGCAAGTTGTGACCAAAAACCAAGTTAAAATCTCGTCCTTGGACCATTGCACTATCTCCTTTTGATATTCTAGATGCATCACACCTCCCGTGTGTTGTAGGTGAGATGCATCCATGTTTCCTTGTGTTACAGGTGAAATGATCAGATAAGACAGTTTCTGCCTCTAGATTTTGGTTTTTCTTCACTCCCTTAAGCTTTATTCAGGAGTTTTGTTGTCTGTGATCAGTATACCACTATTGAAACTCCCTTCCTTTGCATTATTCAGTCTCCATTGTACAAAGAATTGTGAATCTTTTTATGTATTTTTCGCCATTTACAATTCTCGTTTACAAACAGTAGCTTAATTGAATTGTCGTCTTTTGATTTGAAAGTGTCACAAGTGTCATTTTCAGTCAAAGAAAAGAATCCTCCTCTTTTTGATAGTCGATTACATTGTTACTCTTGTATTTGATTTGAATTAATAGTATTTCAAGTGTCGAAAGAAGTTTTCAATTCAAAATCGCAAATTGTCGTCCTTGTCTTCCTTTTGTTTTTGAAAAAGAAAATTGTTAGTACTGTTGCTTTGAGAGAAAAGATAGTTCAGATTTATACATAGCATTTTTTTGTCATTCACAAATTAAGAAAGCGGAAAACAAATACATGCATGTGCGTTTGCGTTTAGACTGCTTGTTGAGATTGATTTAGGACAGTGCATCTTAGTGTGTGCTATCTGCTCTATGTTGAAAGAATTTCGCTTCTCTTTCCTTAGTAGCTAGGATTTTCATTGCAAAAAGAGAAATAAATGATTGTTTATCATCTTAGATTGCATATTTAGGAATTGTATATCTACATGCACGTGGTGAACTTTAAAGGAAAACTTCTTAAGAAAGATTCAAACTGTTAAAATAAATTCAATGAACATAAAAACGCTTTGGAACCTAATGCACAACATTTAGAAGTCTAGGCTAGAGACGTATTCCGGCGTCATAAACACTGGTAACTATCACTTTCATCGTAGGTTGGGTGATTCCTCCTCTTTGAGACGACAAGTGCCAGTACAGACTTGTGCTCCCACGTACCATCGAGTATATATTGGGAGACCACAATAGGTTATATCCTTTATCCTTATGAAGCCATGTCTGCTGCCCTATCGATCGCAATGCACTGAACACATCATTTGGGAGGATTGACTGTTGTACCATAAAAAGTATTCTACAGTTTTGCAATTGGTTTGGTAATCCCTCTATCTAGTTTTCCAGAGTAGTCTCTTTCATTCCTTTTCAAACTCCTTAAAAGAAAAAGTCCATCTGAGCACTTGTCACTTCAGGCTCATTAAAAATCGAAGGCGACTAGACTCATCTTTATCTTTTTCTCGACTCTTAAAAATTGAGAAAGCAAGTTGTCTCAAAGCGTCATAAAATTTATTTTAATTGGAATAACATCCCTATTCCCTTGTTGATCTTAGGTTGAGAAAATGGAGTCCACCAACCAAGGATTTCCTCTTGGAGGGAATCCTAGTCCTTTCTCCTCTTGGGGAGATGTTGGTGCACCTCATATGGCTACATTCTCCCTTCCAGGACTGACAATTGGTCTGCTAGTATGGCTCTTCTCAACCTCTATCATTCAAAGCAATGTGATTCCTGAGCAATCAAATCAGCAACCGGATGATACTAGAGGTACCTCCCAACCTTCTACTTTGTTTGTTTCTCCCTCTCCTTCTTCCTCTTCACTTGGTGATGCTAGTAAAGCTAAAAACCAAGTAACTGAGAAGAAGAAGAAAGGGAAGGAGAAGAAGAAGAAGAAGCCAATGGCGAAAGGGGGCAACCAAGCATCGTCTAGTGAAAATCCACACACTGCACCGTCCAAACCTAAATCTCCATGCATCATTTTCAAAGGGGACCACTATCATCAAGATTGTCCTTGCATCCCACAGATCTTAAGGGATTGGTCTCCCCGCTTGCACAATCCGGTGTCCTCAACCTCTGACGATCATGTTGAAAGTACACCATCAACTAGTGAAAACGAAGTCACTAGATATAAAGGAAGATCTAAAATTCCTTGTAGACTGTGTGAAGGTGACCATGCCATCCACCGTTGTCCCTTCCTAGACGAAGCTAAAAGAGTTTTGTTTAACCGTCCTGCTTCACTGCTATGGCATCCTCCTGGATACAAGAAACTCTTGTCGAGTCCATTACTAGTTGAAAATCCACGTGAAACACCTTTGTGGCCGATCGAAGCATCTATCCTTGAAGATAAACCCTCTGAGTCCACACCGGACCAAAGTCAATAGGTCGAGATGGAAGTCGACCTAGTCTTGTCTTCAGAAGGTCTACCTTCAGATGATACAGTCACCAAAGAGAATGAGAATGACACCGTTCAAATTCTCTTCGTAAACACAAACCCCGATGAACATGGAGGCAATCTACCCATTCCTTTACCGCAGGAAGGAAGTTTGTCAGAGATGTATCTGGCCATTTATTCTATCCCACCTCCAAGCAACCTAGTTGTTTCCTTCGACTGGAATCTACTAGGCAGACCCCGTCTACCATCTAATGTACCATTTCGAATCATTGTACAAGCTTACAGAATGGTCATGGTTGGTACTATCATAGATGGAGGGGCTTCTGTGAGTATCTTTTCCTCAACTGCTTAATAAGCACTTGGTTCGTCATCGCTTTTTTCTCGAGATGCGAAATTTGATAGGCTTCGACAAAGGAACCAGTCGGCCGTTAGGGATCCTTCCAAATTTGCCTATAACTTTGAGAAGAAAACCATTTATCTGAACATGATGGTAGTCCAAGGACCTTTATATTACAATCTACTCCTTAGGCGTGACTACATTTATAGCGTGGGAGCTATTGTTTCCTCACTCTTTCTAGTGATGTGTTTTCCGCATGAAGGCAGAGTGATCCAACTCGTAGACCAGCTTTCGTTCCCCGGTTCACACATAGCTAATAGTCAAGTGCCATCCCTATCTGGTCTTTTTGTGCAAAGAATGTCTCATCAATCTCCAGTCTGTCCACCTGATGAGTGCAAGTGATTCGATGATTGTGACTGAAACCCAGGAGGCATGCGCCCTGGTTTACTTCGACAGGAAAGCCCCAGTTATAAGGTAGGTTTCCGCGTAGGAATATGACTAGTCTGACACACCTGTCCATGTAGGAAAATGGGATTAGAGTGGAATAAGATTCCTCCATCAAAAGGTATGCCTTTCCCGGCAGAGCCAAGGAAGTGTTTTGTTTGCAAATTGAAGGGTAACCTGGAAACTCTACTTCGTTATACGTGGGGGCATGCAAACCTTTTTGCATGCAAGTGAAAAGCAACCATTTATTTTATTAGTTTGTAGGTTCTTAACCCTTTAAACTTGTAGGATTGGTCATTCCTAGCTTGCAAAATGAAAGGATCCGGAACAAAGTTTCGAATGGGGCAAGCTCCCTAAAAAATGAACCTATCGATGAGACATCCTTATTATACGACTGGCACGAGCAGTTTTACGTGAAGTTCAAGCTCGTTAAAAAATAAACCTAGCAATGAGCATATGTTCCACCAGAGTTTAAGCTCATTAAAAAATGAACCCACCTTCGGTAAATAACCATTGCGATCGCATTATCATCAGCTTTTGAGCCTTCATCGTGTTCTTACCATCACCTCCACTCTCTTTTAGCCAATCATATGTCTCCATTTGATTGTTTACCCCTTTTGAGGAATAGCTCCAACGAGTGATTATGTTAGCCATCTTATTTACACTGCCGTGATTTAAAAGTTCCAAGCCTCACCTGGAACTAGCTGCTACCCGAAAATATCGCTTGTTCCTCAAAAAATGAGCCTCCTTGAAGCTCTTTTCATCTGACTCGTAAAATATGAAAAGATTGTCGAGCAATTGGCCTCTCCAGCTCGTTAAAGTGATCAGAAGTGCTATCCCTCCTCTAGATTTTAATGTTCTTGGACATGAGGGATCATTACACAAAAATATCGAGCGCTTGTCTTGTTCGACTCGTTAAAACTATCGAAAAGTCATCCCTTTCATATTATTTTATAATTTTTCAGACTTAAGGGATTATACGAAAAAAGATTACTGGAGTTTATTTTCCGACTCTTTTTAGACTCTCCAAAATTGAAAAGGATAGAGTTATATTTGTCCTTAAACTCGTTAAAACAATAGCGACAAACTTGTCCATGCAGACAAGAACGAGTTTCATTGTCGCTAAGCTCATTAAAACATAGCAACGGGTTTGCCCGAAGGGAAAATTATAGAACAAGCATATGTTATCCTCCTCAAACTTGACAAAAATAAAGAGGTACTACTCAGCAATGACTAGGGAAAATTTGGGAAGAAAACTTGAAGAAACTTTATTGGTAGCAAGTCGCTCTTGAACATGACACTTTCACTCCATCACCATGATTGAGTCAGGTTGGGTTATTCTATTCACCAGTCGTATCACCATTGGTCCACCGTACCATCCATCTTTGGGGTTAATGATACCAATCCATTTTAGTGTCGTCGATATGTTCAAGAGAAGTCGCTCAGAGAATTCACCAACCTAGCTTGTGTCTCATCCATTGCAATACCTTCACCCTTCATTCTCATGACCACCACCCTAAACCTTGTATCATCAGATCATTTTCACCTCCACAA
>APFE030886277.1:8721-44556 GCA_000404065.3 Pinus taeda
CACATAGCTTGTGTTGCCGCAGTGTTTGGAGAACCTGTCGGATGTGGTGGAGGTGCTCTTCCCAACTCTGGCTGAAGATCAGAATGTCATCCAAGTATACCACTACAAATCAGTTGGTGAATGGCCGCAAGATGCCATCCATTAGCCTCATGAAGGTTGTAGGAGCATTCGTCAACCCGAAAGGCATAGCCAACCATTCGAAAAGGCCCTCCTTGGCTTTGAAGGTAGTCTTCCACACATCTGAGGGTTGGATCGGTACCTGGTGATATCCTGACTTCAGATCAATCTTGCTGAAATATTTTGCCCCCTTTAGTTGCTCTAGGAGGTCATCAATCCATGGGATCGAGTACCTATTATGGAAAGTGATCTTGTTCAGCGCCCGATAGTCAATACAGAGTCTCCAAGTCCCATCCTTATTTTGTACCAACACAATTGAGCTCCCGCAAGGCGATGAACTCGGACGAATGTGGCCTTTCTGCAGCAGCTCCTGAATCTGCCTCTTGATTTCATCATTCTCCAGAACGGAGCGCCGATAAATTGGTCCATTAGGTAGCGGCGCACCTGGGGTCAGATCGATGGGGCCACCAATATCCACCTAGATCATTCCTCCCCCCTTAGGAAGCAATGGTCCCCATTGCGTTGAGTTCCTCCATGAGATGAGGGAACTTCTGCTGCACTTGGTCCCTCGTGAGAAACTTGCCCTGGTTAAGGAGTTGTCCTGCTTTGACAACTCGATACAGTTGGATATTCTGCTGGCAAGTGTGCTTGATCTATGTGTCCATGATCCGATCAGTTGCAGCTTGTTCCATGCACGCTGGATTTAAATCTGTGGCTGTGAGTTGTTCTGCAATGTCGGACGTGTCTAGTAATGGCGGAAAGTATGGCCGAAGGTGGTCGACATTGAACACCGGGTGTAGGCCAAGGAATGGGGGAATGCTGAGCTCAAATGCATTATCTCCCACGGCCTTGGTAATGGTGTAAGGGCCATATCGGAGTGGTCTGAGTTTCCGATAGGCTCCAGTAAGGTGTTCCTTTTGCAAATGCAACCAGACTTTGTCACCCACCTTAAACTTGTGTGGCACCCGATATTGATCATGTCATTGCTTGTACTTAGCATTAGATTTCTCCAGAATGTCATGGACCTGCTGGCGAATATGTTGGATGTGCTCAATGAAGCTGTTTGCCTTATCTGTTTCGGACTGGACATGAGCAGAATCTACAGGAGTAGCTGCAAATGGCATGGCCACATCGATGGGACATAGTGGCTAGAATCCCAAGCCCACCTAAAAAGGGTTGTGGCCAATCGAGCTGTGGAGAGCCCGATTGTAGCTGTGCTGAACATAGGGGAGGCTCTCGTCCCATGTGCGTGGATGCTTTGAGTTGTATATGCGCAGAATGTGTACGATCATCTCGTTGACAACCTCTGTCTAGCCATCATTTTGAGGATGGAAGGTTGTGGACTTAGTGAGTTTGGTGTCCAGCATCGACCAGAGACTGGACCAAAATGTACCAAGGAACCTGTTGTCCCGATCTGAGATGATAGACTGTGGGATCCCAAAGTGTACCCACACTTGTTCAAAGAAGAGTTTAGCAGTGGCTTCTGCTGTGATATTCTTCTCGCAGGCCGCCATAATGGCCATCTTTGAGAACCTGTCGATGACCACAAAAACACAGTCCTTTCCATGCTTGGTGGAAGGAAGGCCTGACATGTAATCCATGGAGATGGATTCCCAAGGCTGATTAGGGGTAGGCAGCGGGGTATAGAGGCCTTGCTTCTTGATCGTCAGTTTGGCAATGGCGCAGGCAGTGCATGAACTGATGTACTTCCCGACATCCTGTCGAAGATTCGGCCAATAGAAATACTTTTGCAGTACTGCCACTGTTTTTTCGACCCCGAAATGCCCAGCAGCCCGACTGTAGTTTGCTTCCCAATTCATCTTGGCACGCTCGCTTGAAGGAACACAAAGGTGACCGAGGTGGCATAATAGGGCATCCTGGAGGTGAAAATCTGCAACCTGCCGACCCTCCAAGAGTGTCTGGTATGTGTGGCCGAATTCTGGGTCGCTTTTGCAGAGAAGTGGCCAATCAGAAGTCTCGTGCCCGCAAGAGTTGAGCACGGTGGTTAGCGCCATGATCGGTGGTCGACTGAGGCAATCTGCAACATTATTAGTGCTGCCCTTCTTATACTTGATATTCAAATGGAACTGTTGCAGGTATGTGGACCACTTCTGATGGCGATCATTCTGCAATTTCCCTTGAGTCTGTATGAACTGTAGGGGTCGGTGGTCTGTGTGGATGACCGTTTCCTTCCCCAAAATGTAATGCTTCCATTGTCGGCAAGCCTGCACAATGGAATACATCTCTTTATCATAAGTGGGATACTTCTGGACTATGTCTGAAAGTGTTTCACTATGATATGCCACTGGATGCCCGTGTTGAGTAAGGACTGCCCCAATAGCATAGTTAGAGGCATCTGTCTCGACCTCAAATGGTCGTTGCAAATCCGGTAACGCAAGCACTGGTGCTGTGCAGAGGCGATCTTTCAACTCTCTGAATACCTTCTGTTGAGATTCAGACCAAAAGAACTTTGCTTTGGATCCTCCCTTAGTGACTTGAATCAAGGGCCAAGTGATATGAGAAAACCCCAACACGAACCTGTGGTAGAATTTGACAAGACCTAGAAAGCTGCGGAGCTCTGTCAAAGTGGTTGGAGATGGCCAATCCTGAATGACTTGGATCTTGGCTGGATCCACATGCACCCCCTGTTCATCAAAAATGTATCCCAGATACTGAACCTGGGTCATGCCAAAAGTGCATTTCTCCAAATTAGCACACAGCTTGTGTTGCCGAAGTTATTGGAGGACCTGTCGGATGTGGTGGAGGCGCTCTTCCCAACTCTGGCTGAAGATCAGAATGTCATCCAAGTATACCACTACAAATGAGTTGGTGAATGGCCGCAAGATGTGATCCATTAGCCTCATGAAGGTTGCAGGAGCATTCGTCAACCTGAAAGGCATAACCAACCATTCGAAAAGGCCCTCCTTGGCTTTGAAGACAGTCTTCCACACATCATAGGGTTCGATCGGTACTTGGTGATATCCTGACTTCAGATCAATCTTGCTGAAATATTTTGCCCCCTTTAGTTGGTCCAGGAGGTCATCAATCCGTGGGATCGGGTACCTATTACGGACAGTGATCTTGTTCAACACCCGATAGTCAATACAGAGTCTCCAAGTCCCATCCTTCTTTTGTACCAACACAATTGGGCTCCCGCAAGGCGATGAACTCGGACGAATGTGGCATTTCTGCAGTAGCTCTTGAATCTTCCTGTTGATTTCATCATTCTCCAGAATGGAGTGCCGATAAATTGGTCCATTGGGTAGCGGTGCACGTGGGGTCATATCAATGGAGTGCTTGACTTGACAGTGCAGAGGAACCCCTACGGGGGAGGTGAAGATGTCCTCGTACTCCTCCACGACCTTGTCCATCTGTAGTTGTCGTGCAGAGGGGCCTTATCTGGAGGTTGTGGCCACCGTCTTCTTCTTTCCTTGAGGGCGTATCATCAGGAAAAAAAAATTTCCAGTTTTGGAAATGAGCTTACTGCATTGTTTTGCAGTAATCAAAGAGATGGCAGTAGGCGGTGCTACCTCTGGTATCCTGTACAACTGATTTCCCAATGTAATAATAACAGCACGGGGCCTTGATTCATACACGGCATGTCGCTTCCACAAGTATGGTTGTCCTAATAATACATCACAAACTTCAAGGGGAGCAATGTCACATAATACCTCATCTGTGAAGGGCTTGATGTTGTATGGAAGGTGACACTATTGGCTCACGCGAAGATCCCGTCCTTGGTGCAGCACTCGATGGTGTATGGTTGTGGATGTGCTGTGGTCGGTAAGCCCAACCGCTTCACGACCTCTGCCGAAATGAGGTTCTTTTGGCTCTCGCTATCAACAATGAACTGTAGCAGGAGCCCCTTACCCACATCTGGGAGTGGAAGAGACGCTCCTCCTCCTCTGTATCTTCGGGTTCATTTTTCTGGATCTTGGCAGTAGCAACAGTGGCGTTGGGATCCGCATCAATGATCTGCTTCCCTTTGTCATTCCCCTTGTTGGGTTCTGACTCAGAGTTGGAACTTGCATCTGATTCTGAAACCTTTAGCTCAGCCACCAGTAACTGCTTCGCCCGACACTCACTTGTGTTGTGAGTGGAGCTCTTATGGAACTCACACCATTTTCCCATATCCTTTTTCGGCTTTGCGGCACTCTTCTTTGCTTGTAGCTTTGGCGGGTTGTCTTGGGCTTCTCTGCCTTGGATTTGTCCTTTGTTCTGTGGTTTTGGGGCACCTTTCCCTTGCTTTGGATTCGCAGATCCAAAGTCTCGCTTCTTTGTTTAAACTTATGCTCGATCTTGACGGCATATCGGTATGCTATGCCGAGAGAGGAGATGTTCAGGAATTCCATTTCTTCCTGGATGTACTTTTGCAGGCAGCCAAGGTATTTGAGTATCAAATGCTGCTCTGAATCCTTGATACCCAACTTCGTGCGAAGAGTATGGAAAAGATTGGTGAACTCCGGCACATCTTGATCCCTTCCCTGCCGCAGCGTGGTCCACTTTATGTATTCATCCTCATAGCTTCCAACAGGGTAGTATTGCTCCTTAATGGCATCTCGGAATGAATTCCAGGTGGGTGCGGCTGAAAATAGCAAGCCTGTAGTTTCATCCTTCTGCTCGCAGTAGGTTTCCCACCAGTCCTTGACGTGGGGGGCTGCTTTGAGAAGAGCGAAAACAATCTTTTCTCGACTTGAAAATTCATGAACAGAAAAATATCCTTCTAGCAGATTTAACCATTTATCCACAACATCTGTGTCTATCTGACCTTCGAATATGGGGATTTCAAAATTAACTTGTACCTTAAAGGGCGTGGCATTTCCAGAGTAGCTGCTGGAAGCCGATGCGTCACTTTTGGGTAGCCGCTGAAGGATTTGGGCAAAGTTGTCCATCATCGCATTCCGTTGTCGCTCGAGGGCTTCTTCAAGCAAGATTTTGATAGGATCTCTTGCTCCCTCATCTTTCTTCTCATCCGCCATGGGAGACCATCGGGATTTGCGAGGCTGGTCATTCAAAGGTTCGACCAGCTCAAGCCCTAACTCCTTATATCCTGACCTCGTTGGGGACATGCAAAGAAAAACAGAGAAAAAATAGACCGCTCTAATACCACTGATCCAGACTTAAACAGGAACGCAACAAATTACAGAGATAACCATATACACAAAGATGCAGCGGAAATAATACTTCATTTCATTAATGGAAAATACTGAAATATGCTTACAACCAGAAATGGAAATAAACCAGCTAGGGCGATGGCAGTTTATCTCTGAGAAGAGATGTGTGGCTACATGCCTCTGAACTGTCTTACAATGAGGCTCGAAGGCCTATTTATTGTTGAGAAACAATGGAAAACCCTTCACATTCCAAAACCTGACCCTAGAAGATGAACCGCCAAATTGTGGGCCCCGTTTTTGGGTAAGTTGGTACATCAACTTCCCGGGGTCGCGAATTGGTTGTATTATCTCTGTTTGATGCGCATGATAGCCTATTGGAAAGATTTCTCTGAGGACTACGACGAAAAAGACAATTTTTAGATAGAAAAATCGCTGGCGGTAGATTTCCCAAAAAACGTCTTTTAGGGCCTCAAAACGGCTCTAGAGGTTTAAGACCCGAAAAAATGCTAAAAATAGTAAACTGTGCCATAATTAAGGAAACTGAAAAAACTTAAAGAAGCACTAGAGGGGATCCAAGTGGAATCAGCAGGTGGCCACCAATATCCACCTAGATCATGGACTACGTGTGCATCAGTAACACAGTAGAACATGAAGGCTTGTTGAAAGGCCTACGAAGAGCCATTGAAGGGAATATAAAAAATTTCAGAGTTTTTGATGAACCATTGATAATGGTGAACCAGGTAAAGAAAAGGATACAATACAGTTTGCCACACCTGGTGAGGTACCAACATGAGGTATGGAGTTTAATTGGCAATTTCGATTCTTTCAATGTCACATACATACCTCGAAAGTACAACCACGATGTCGATCTAATGGTTGCTATGGCTATGAAACTCTTGCCTAATCTTAGATTAAACAGGAATAAATTTTATGTTGAATTGATTTTCAGATCATCTGTAACTAATAACATCTCAAATTGGCAGGTGTTCAAAGGTGATAATCAAATCCTGGAGTTCCTGCGTTGTGAAAGAACACCCAGAAATGTAGCCATTAACAAAAAGGAGCATGACAAACTTATAAATGGAAGTGAAGATGAGGTAATATCATTTATTGAGAAATTCATTATTAATAGGTATGGCATCCCTAATGCTCTCATCTTTGATAACACTTCTTATTTTTCATCTCTAAGACTGACTGAGTTTTCTTTTGATAAGTCAATCCAAATAAAACATGCAGCAAACTATTATCCCCAGGGAAACAGAGTTGCAGAGTCTTCCAATAAGAACCTTATCCGCATAATCCGCAAGACAGTCGCTGATAACCAAAGGAACTGGCACATTGCCTTGACAAATGCCCTTTGGGCCGATAGGATCACCCCTAAAGTGGCCTTGGGAAACTCTCCATAGTTCTTAGTCTATGCACAAGAAGCCATATTGCCCCCAAATGTTGCCCTTCCATCATTACATCTCTCCCAAGCTTCAAGAGGAACCCCTTCAGCCCCGCTTCAAGAAAGGATCGACCAACTGATGAATTTGGAGGAATTAAGGGATAGAGCCAAAATTAAATTAGAAAATCACCAAATGATTGTAAAAATATGGTTTGATCATCATCTGGCGGGAGATCAAGATTTCCAAGTGGGGGAACTAGTTATGAAATGGGACAAGCTAAGTGAGCCAAAGGGTAAACACACAAAATTCCAACACCTATGGTTGGGCCCATTCCAAGTCATTGAAAAGATTGGTCAATGGGACTTACAAGTTGAAAACCTTACCAGGGGAGACTGAAAAGCTACTTGTTAATGGCCAACATCTGAAGAGATACTTCCAGTAGCCATTGCATTGGTGGTTGCCTCCTGAGTAGGTTAGAGTTAATTTCATTTTTGCTGTTAGTTTAGTTGTATTTATGTCCTTTCCTTTTTTTTGCTAAGTTTGTGCTCCTACTGTTTTGAATTACATTCCTTTTCAACCAACTAATTGTAGTCCTCTGGTCTCGTTCTATTCAGATTTGCCCGCATTCACTACTCTCGGCCTTTCCCTTCCTCATTAACTTGCTGATGATTCTATTGTTCCTAAATCCATCATTTCCCCGCAAACCAAACAAAATTTCTATCAGCCCATGAGCACTTGAGAATCAAAAGTGGAATGCAAACCAAAACCCCTCATTGGCATCTGTTGGGAACTATGTGATGTCTGTTGATAACGTGGATATATGGAGCATGTAGGGGCATCTTTATAAAACTAAAAATTTGTAACTATAGCTGGACTGGCATGGAGGAACGCTGCATTTTGAATAAACCCCACTTAGACCTAGCCTATACTTGCTTGTAAGGTTTACAGTCATTCTCCATTGGTCCCATCCACCACATTAAATGGTCCAATACCTATTACTCACAAGTAAACCTCCTTTCATAGGCTAAGCTCACTCTCTCATAACCTATGGGAAATCTAACTGTGCTCTAGTCCTTGTGCCTGAAAGTGGAAGGACTTATCTAAAAAGAAATGAAATGTCAAGTCCTTGTGCCAATCTGGAAGGACAAGTTGTTTGGGAAGCCAGTTAGAGTAAGGATTATTGTTGGGCTTAGAGTACCGGTTAACACAACAAGCCCAACCTTGCTTAAGTGGTTTAAAAATATGGCATGATCCATGACTGTGCCCCATTCAATCAATAAATATAGCACTAAAATTCTCATATAAAGTGAAAGAAAAACATGTCTACATCAAGCTTGATGAGCAATAAAGAGTTGAGGTACATACCTAAACAGGTATGGACAGACCAGTGATGGCCCCAAAGGGATTTTTGAAAGCGGGAAATAGGTAGAGGAAGGTCAATAAACCCCAAAATACTACCATTGGAGAATGCCTACCAAAATCATATCAGCAAGTAGAAGCTATTTGTCTCTATCCCCTCTTAAGCAATAATGTTTAAGTGGAACCCATGCTTGTCCATCTATATAGTTTGCATTTCAATTTTATTTTAACATCCTCATTTTCTATTGATCTGAAGGCTATTTGGAAGTAGAGATAACTGGTTCGCCCAACAATTTGCCATTTGTTGTGGCCACAACTACCACCCTATAAAAACATGCTCTGATAGAAAATTTTTAATGGGTCCCCTAGAAATGTGATCTTTCATTTTTTGGAATGATCTGTTTTTCCACACAGATGTTAAATCCTTGTTGGGCCAAATTTCAATGCCTGATGGCTAAGCCATTGAATAAACCCCTACTGCATGGGTCATTCATGACATAGCCTGGCCCTTTATTCAATCCCTTCATCAGGGACCTTTCAATCTTTATAAACATGCATGGCACATTTGTGCCTGCACAAACCATCACCCCTACCCTTATTATAATCATTTTCTTCTTTAAACTCACAAAACCCTCATCACATTGTTATTCCCATCATGGCCTTTCACAGCGGAAATGCTCAATATGCATAAATCATCCTCCCTTTCGCACATCGCTAACCGGTCAAGCCCCAAAGCTATACAAAAGGGGCGCAGAGGTGTTCTGGACCCAAAGGCCATATCTAACCACAATCTATATATATATATCAGGTCCAAAAGCCCTTCGCATATTGCAATCGGCCTAAGTCCAAGGTCCATACATATATATGGCGTGCCTCTAGCCTCCCGACCTAATGGCACAATGAACTGCACTATATACATTATCGAGTCTGGTTCTCAATCGCTCATCACATATCAGCAGATCCCGGGGTCATGCAGTTAGTGGAGAGATAGAAGCCAGACCCGCCGATCATTATAAAGCCAAGCATATTAATTTTCAAATCCTCCTCAATGGCCATACGCGGGTTTTCCCATTTATCCATGTGTTTTGCGATGAAACATTAAAGTTGGGGTTTTCCAAAGGGAATGGTAACATTGCAGACCCAAAGGGATTTATGAACCTTACATATATGTGTTTTCGGGTCCGCCTCCCACATCGCATATTGTGATCGGCGGGGTCCCGGGGCTTTTATATATGTGGCACTCCCCTATACTCTGGACCCGATGGTTTATTAGCCGCGGTATATACATGTTTCAAGTCCGGGATCAATTGTTGATCACTATCAGCAAGATACAGTACATACACATATAGTGCACCACAACCTTCCAGACCCGCCGATGATTAAAAAGCCGAGCACATAAATTTCCAGGTCCGCAATTTGGATTCACCTGTGTGTTTTGTGGTAGTTTTCAGTATAAACTGAGTTCAGCTTGCTAGGCTTAATATATGCATAAAGCTAGAAATTAGGGGCCGATTATTTTGCGTTTAATGTCATAAACATTCAACAGAGGCAATACTTATGTTTTAAAGCATTTTTGTTTTATTTTCATAAGCCTTACTAGTGTCTTTTATTTCCGCATGCCAGGAGTAACAATTGCACAAGTGGATCCTGAAAACCCTTATATGCAGAGGTGTTCTATCGAAAGAGCCAGCCTTTGACATTTTTAGTTGGTTTCTAGGTGTAGATGCATGTTTTGAAGATGAAACTACTCTAGATCGCATCATGAATAGGACACACAGTCATCCTCTTTAATCAATAACCATTCAATGCCCAGGAAATGAAGCACCCTAATGACAAGAATTGCCCTTTATATGTCAACAGTGACACCGACTGTTTTAACATGTTCCTTCTGATTGGCATCATGAAGGAAGGAGAGGGAAGGCAAAGAGGCAGGGAATACCAAGAGCGAGAGGCTTTTAGCATAAATATTACCTCTGAAGAGGGGAGATGGCTTTTGATTTTCAAGAAGAACAATGTTGCTTTATTATGAATGAGGAGGATTATTTTTTAGGGAAGAAGGAGCCATTAGTTTCAGACTCATTGTATTGTTTTGGATCAAAGTGTTGTTACTGGCATGAATGTAAATGTGATTTATATTTACACATATTGATGACTTACAGTTCACTATTAGTCTTGTTAAATTGAATGTGATTCAGTTTCATGGTTAACTTGTGAATGGTCTCTGATTTGAAACTAAATTAAACATCAGTTGCAGTTTTAATTCCATAGAAGAATGTGGATTCCTATATGAGTGATTAGATTGCATTTAGCTTTAATATAGTCTTGTCCAGCTATGAATTTAGTGATTGATTCATTTGGACTTGAATCTATGCATGATGTTTAACCTTCTTTATCACGCTCCTGCTGAACATATATATGATGTTTAAACCTATGTATCATGCTCTTACAGGATAGATTAGAGTAACTAAGACTAGATTAGAGTAGTTAGAAGTAGGATAAATAGGATTTAATACATAGAGGTTAGTTGTTTTATCTTTGTTGATTTAATTGAAGTATCCTCTCGGAAGAAATCTTTCGACATGTTCAAATAGTTTACGGAGTCCCTTAAAACACGTCGGAGCTAGCCATTCCAAACGAAAGCAGGTCTAATTGGGGCTTGCAATCGGGTTAGCTCCCCTCATTGACATTGTGCACATTAGCCATGTCAACAAAATTCAGGGCACTTCAGTCTACACTGATTGTTATTTCAGGTCCTTTCCACTCAGATGATACTTTTGAGCTTGGTCACATTAAGATTTTATTACAAAATTCTATTAGCAACATTGTCTCATGGGATGTTTATTCACCCTTGAAGGATTGTCGACATCTTCACATTGATTTTTTTTTATTTTCAAGATAGAATTTTAAATCATACACTTAAATCTCTATTGAACAAATCTACTTCATGTACACCTTGGTCCTGAATTCATAAATGAATAATGTGTAGAATGTTCCTTTAATATTTCAATTCGACACCCCTTCAATCTATATGTGGTTCGTATTCTGATCAATACCCATTTGTGATGTCATCACTTGATATTTTATGTGCTATGGATGTGTTCATACTGAATTTATCCTTGCCAAGCTTTCAAGATGGTTGTTTTTACTATCCCATTGCAGGTTGGTTAGAAGAATCATACCTGGTGAGTTCAAATAATCATAATAAGCATCTTTGTGGGTTGATCCAAACTGTGTATAGATGCTAGTCTGAGAGGTGTTCCTGTGGTGTCTCCTTTTATCATCTATCTTACCACCATCCAATAGAGCATACCTCTACCTCACACCACTATGCTTGTACTACACACCTTTGTATTCGTGTGTAGATATTTGGGTTGTTTATCTCTCTTACTACAGATTATGTTACTTTGGTCTTACTCATTGTTATCTTTTAACCTAAGGGCCGAAAGCATATTTTATGACTGCATTGGAAGTTTCACTTCACTTAGCCCTAACCTTCTAGCTATTTAGTTTAGGATAGGTTTAGGCATTTAGTTATTTTTCACCACATTATTTTCTTTTCATTTTCATTTTCCATGTCATTTCTTCTTTGTTTTGTTTAGCTCTGAGATAATGTGGTTAGATTTAGGAAAGTAAAATTGTAGTGACGTGTAACTCTCAGCTAGCTTGCAACTTTTATTCTTTGTTTGGCCCTATATGTCTTTTAGAGTCAATCATGTCTAAAAGGAAAATATTATTCTCGTAGTTATTTGAAGATCTTCATTCCTAGACTCAGTTTGGTGATCGAAAGGTGTTTGTATTTCCAATCCAATCGAGTAGAGAAGGAAACATGGAAAATAAATAGTGAGCAACATGAATTTTAGAGGTATATAAAATTTTCTCTGAAGGAACAACCTCATCTACTCTCAATAAGTTTGGACCCCTTTTCCACCTTGGTGATATAAAGTCAATAAAATCCCAATGAGCATAAAGTTATAAAACAAAATAAAATAAAGGGTGTGTAGAAATTCCCACTGTAGATCAACAAATTATGCAATATACTAAAGCAAAATACAAGATCTACTTCTGCGACAAACTTTGTGGAAGCTTAATCGAATTGAGAAAGACCAATTGAACACATATAACTGATAATGAGAAATCAATCACACATAACACAGAAGAATTTACCCGGGGAAAGCCTCGGCCTAAAACCCCAACTCTATATTATCATACAAGTAGAAATATAGCCAATATTACAAAAAGAATCAGCTCAAAATCTATCCTGCTCTCTCTACAATACCTCTGTTGCTCATAGACAGTCAAAGGCTCTCACAACCTTCTCCTCTACCCTCCAAGCCTCCTATTTCCTTATGCAGTTTTTCCTAGGGTCCTGTGCTTCCACTTGTGTGAATTCCCACCTCACACGGCTCACTTGGCTCATAAATAACTGCAGAAACCTGAAGGAGATAAATTCTCATCCATGGATGAGCTTCCTTTATAGGAAAATTTTCATCCAACTAATAGTACATTGTCCCTTCTTTGATCTCAATTGGGTCTCTATCTGAACTAACATGCATGAGTTATTCATGAGAGAATCTTTTATTATCTGAAGTGCAACAGTTATATGCAAGCATGCATTAACTAACTAAATTCATATTAATTTAAACAAACTGTTTCAATCAATCTAACTGGACTTGACTCAGTTAACTGAGCCAACTAACTACAATTCAAATTAGAACTCATCCTTATCTCTTTAACTGAAGGATAAATTCCTCAATTAATAGAGAAACTGTTGCATGTCCTCACATAGACATCTTGTTTGATTTTTCACAACTAATTAACTCATGGTGAATTAATTAATTTATTTTCAAATAGTTGTTAAGTTCAAATTCGAATTTCACTTCCTATTTTTAGTCCATGGACTGACTAAAATAGGAATCCATCCTGAACTACTAAAAATAGCAATTCTATTTTTAGCACTTCCATTTTTCATTCCTTGTTGCTCAATCAACACTGGTACCCAAACTGCTATTTTTAGCAATGTTATTTTTAGCACTTCTATTTTTAGCATTTCTTGTTGCCATTTTCAACACTCCCTCTCAACAAGAAAGGCATTCAACTCAAACCCAATCCTGTACCTCTAGAATGTTATGCATGCAACACTCCTACCAAGTGTGGTTGCTTCAGCAACTCTCGGAACAAAACAAAAAAAAAAGAAAAAACTCCCAACTGACCTCTCTATTGGGCTAGAACATACTCTAATGTTTAAACTCTACCTGTTGCTAACAAGTGCTCCCTCTCTGACCTCTGATCTGCTACAACACTCCATGCATCTCGCACCATTGCACACCTCTCTATGCCATCCTGCACCGATGCAACACTCTTATGTCTCTCTCATTGTTGCAGCCTGCTAGCTCTACACAATCCTGGGACTCCTGCACTATAGCTTTCTCTACTAATCCATCCGCATCTGTCTCTACCCAATTAGCCAGTCCTGCTACTCCTCATCAAGGCTCCTGTAGCAAAGTCGAATCAAAGAGGTTGGGTACCTCAAGGATCCTGCCCCTAGCCTCCGTGGGACAATCACTCCACATCGCCCCACCTCCTACCTGGAGGTATGGCTACATGTGATCCCTCAGCCCACCTGGCTCAAAGTTTCCCCCTACTCGAGGTCTCTAAATGAGTAGATGTATCTACTTGATCTCCACTCAGCTTCCCCTATTGTGGCTGCTCCACAACCTCCTAAAGTTGTTGCACCAATCGTGGCTCCTCCACAATCGTCTGAGACTTCTTTCGGCGCTGCATGCTGAGAGGTAATATACTCTCCCTCTCAACCACAAAGTCTCCATCAGTTGCCTTGATTCTCAAGGCTTTGCATGCATATTGAACCTCAAGAGCATACAGGTTCTTGACCCGTGAACTGATCTACTTCACCTGTCTAGTGATGATGTGTCTAAGGAAAACCTTTCCATTACTGAAGACTACACCAAGTTTCACTTCAATCCTGGTACATACTTGACATTAGTCAAGGTAAGGCGAGCTCCATGCTCCCTTTGAAAAATAACTATGCCTATACCTGAGACACTATACTTTTCATCATTACGCATCACTATGAGTATCTGGAGATCTTTCTCCTCCAAAGTACTAAACAAACTCTTTTCGTCGGTCATGTGGAAAGAAGCTCCACTATTAAGAAACCAACCACTTCCCACCATGGATGAAACCATGCATGCGAAGAGTGTTAAATCCAACTCGAATTGTGAAGCAAGTGTCTCACCTTCAGATCCTTCCTTGGATCCCTTCTTGGATTTCCTCTATGGACAATTTGTAGCAAAATGGCCCACCTCATAACAATGAAAGCATCGCACTTTCGATTTGTCAAACTTCTTCCCACCATGGGAAGAACTGGATTCGAAAAGAGAAACATTCTCCTTCCCCTTCTTCTCCTTACTCACTAAGGCACAGTTTTCTTGATCCTCCATGGATGAAGAACCATCTCTGGTGCTTCTTCTTATCTCCTCCTGCATCAAATCTGACCAAAGTTGTTCCCAATCTGGTAGTTTCTCTCTTCCATTAACCAAGTCCTGGTAGCTATGCTAGCTCTTAGGAAGGTCAAGGAGTGAAAAACTCACCATGTCATCATCAATTGTCACAATCCCTACACTTCCAAGCTCATCCTTGCATGTGGTGAGCTTGTTTAGATACATAAAGATCATGTCTCCCTTTTCACACTTGATCTTTCAAAGTTTGTCCTTCAGTGCCAACTTCCTCTGATCACTGTTATTCTGATATAGATCTTTCAATGTTTTCCACATTGAAAACGGTGTCTCCTTCCCATGGAGACTCAAGACTATGTGATCTGGAACTCCCTCCAGAAGGATTCTCCTTGCTCTAGCCACACATTTCTTCCATTCAGCCAACTCAGCAGCACTAGTCGGCTTGAGGACTTCTTGATCAATGAAGTCCTTTAGACCATTATCCTCTAGTACTGCTTCCATGAGATCCTTCTAGGCTATATAATTCGAACTTCCATCAAGGGCATATTCGAGTCTCAAACCATAGAACGCCATAGGTGAAATAGAGATGTGACAAGAACTATATTTCTATATTTGAGAATCACAAACTTCAACTTATTGTATAATGTTCTTCCTTGATCACCTATGCTCTGATACCATGTAGAACATTTTCTACAAAACCTCGCTCTGATACGATGTAGAAATTCTCACTGTAGATCAACAAATTATGCAATATACTAAACCAAAATACAAGATCTACTTCTACAACAAAATCTACGGAAGCTTAATCAAATTGAGCAAGATCAATTGAACATATATAACTGATAATGAGAAATCAATCACACATAACACAGATGAATTTATTTGGGTAAAGCCTCAGCTTAAAACCCCAACTTTGTATTATCATACAAGTGGAAATATAGCCAGTATTATAAAAAGTATCAACCCAAAAGCTATCATGCTCTCTCTGTAATACCTCTACCACTCATAGACAATCAAAGGCTCTCACAACCTTCTCCTCTACCGTCCAAGCCTCCTATTTCCTTGCATAGTTTTTCCTGGGGTCCAATGCTTCCACTTATGTGAATTCCCACCTCACACAGCTCACTTGGCTCAGAAATAATTGCACAAACCTGAAGGAGATAAATCCTCATCCATGGATGAGCTTCCTTTATAGGAAAAATTTCATCCAACTGCTAGTACACTGCCCCTTCTTTGATCTCAACTAGGTCTCAGTCTGAACTGGCATGCATGAGTTATTCATGAGAGAATCTTCAGTTATCTGAAGTGCAACAGTTATATGCAAGCATGCATTAAATAACTGAACTCACATTAATTTAAACAAACTATTTAAATCAATCTAACTAGACTTGACTTAGTTAACTGAGCCAACTAATTACAACTCAAATTAGAACTCATCCTTATCTCTTTAACTAATGGATAAATACCTCAATTAATAGAGAAACTGTTGCATGTCCTCACATAGACTTCATGTTTGATTTTTCACAATTGTTTTACTCATAGTGAATTAATTTATTTATTTTCAAACAGCTGTTAAGTTCAAATTCGAATTTCACTTCCTATTTTTAGTCCAGGGACTGACTAAAATAGGAATCCATCTTGAACTACTAAAAATGGCAATTCTATTTTTAGCACTTCCATTTTCATTCCCTGTTGCTCAATCTAGCACTGGTACCCAAACTGATATTTTTAGCAGTGCTATTTTTAGCACTTTTATTTTTAGCTTTTCTTGTTGCCATTTTCATGAGGGTGAAAGAATAGAAAGGCTTCCTAGATAGAGGGGTGGAGCAAGCAAATTTTTTGGGGTGTTGAAAGGGCTTGCTAGCACCAAAGCGATGCTTTGGTTCTTGTAGTGGCTCTACCAAGGTACTGAATAGGCTTGTTGGTAGTGGAGCAAAACCGGAGATGAAAACTAAGACTTTGATCATCTTAAACTCGTAGCTACATATTACCCTTCTCCTATATCGAAACAATTGTGACCCGAAAAACTTTGTAATGTGATTAACCGATAAAGTGACGGAGGAGACTATATCTATAACTAGGTTAAATGGGAAGCCAAAGAAATCCACATGTTGAATAAATACTTCTTGAAGGACTAAGACTTCATGCATAAATTTAGAACTAATCAGAGAAGTTTGAGTTCTTCCAGTGTATCACCAAGTGTTGTCATTGCAACAATGACCCTCAACAATTTTTGCTTCATTCAATTTTTTAGCCTACCCATGTTTTCAAGAGTTGTCACTTCAGGCTATCTTAGTTTGTCTTGTCATTTTTTCATGTTTTCCTAAGTGTCAACTATCCTGTCAACATCTTTAAGTATTGATTTTCCTCCTAGGTCAAAGTTTCCTAAGTGTCGTTTTCTCATCTTTGGAAGTTATCATGTTGCCTTCTAAAGATAGGGAAAGCACTAGATTTTCTTTGACTTAGCCAAACTCTCTTTACTTAACATGCACACACAAAATAAATAAATCAAACCTTTCTTCCTTAGTGAGAGCGCACTTTCCAAACCTAGTGACCACACATGCATTGTTGGATAAAACTGCCACCCTAGCATGTAGAGTGCACTTCCCTTTCCTAGTGGAGCATACTTCTTTATTACATTTTAGTGTACACTCCCTGTATCTCACACATGTGCACTTCCTTGATTGCATTCAAAGCACACACCTAAAAAATCAAGATCATCTCCCACTTTACTCACCTAACTCAGTGATCAAGTGACAAGTGGCAAGAATGCTTTGAAACCCTAATCCTAAATTCCATGTAGTTTTCCTTTATAAGGATCCCAGTTCATTTTTCATTCTCACAATCACTATTCACTTTGAGTTGGGAACATTCTCTCATCACAAGGATTTTTCTCACTCTTGGTCATAAGTGCACTGATTCTTGGTAGTTTTTGCAAAGTGTCACTTTTCTTTTATTGTGTCATTATTAGTGGTGCTTTATTTTCCTTATCGGCATTTTAATCTTATATTTGCATAATAAGTGTCACTTTTATCCATTATTTCTCCTACAAGTGTCGTCTTGTTGTCATAAGTGGCATTTCTATTAACTCTTCACATTCCTTGACCTTTCACTTCCAGTCATGTTTGTGATAGGATATGTGGACACTTGCAAATTTGTTTCTCTCACTATTTCTATGACATTCACTTATTACTAATCATCACTCAGCCATTTTTGAGATAACCTTTTTCTATTTGAGAAATGCATACTTACAGGCAATAGGCACTCACTGTAAATCCAAATTATGCCAAAATGAGAAAGGCTTCCTTCGAGTCTCCATAACGCACTTCAAGCCACAATGAGGAATATTTTCCCACTACAATTTTGACATGTGCCCTTATTGAGCCTCCCTAGCACACTATGCACTTCTAGTCAGCAGTGTGCCTACCCTTGCTCACTGCAATTATGACCTGCACCCAAGAGAAGCCTCTCTCTCACACAAGTGTGGATGGTGTAGTTCTAAGCTCTAGTCTTGCTTTCCTTGTGCATTGTAATCCAGACTTTCACCCTCTCTTCCTTACCTTGGCATAGTGTGCACTTCTATTAGCTAGTGAAGCCACCTTGTCTCATATTTACAAGCTTGTGCTCCCAGCTTGCCTAATCCTTCTTAGTCGCTATCTTTTCCATAGTTTTGCATGCAATAGCTAGAAGATATACAGAAACTAATATGTGTGCACCATGAGTGATCTTCCACTTACAAGTGCTACAGATACAGAATACATTAGTATTTCATCTTTTACAGAGACAATGCCTCCCACTACTCAACAGACTACACCAAAAGAAACTTCAGACAATAGTACTGAGGAGGCATTGGAATGTTCCAAGACAATTGTTCCCATCTTATCAAACACAGAATGTTTCATTCATAAATCTCTCAAAGTCTCATGACAGGATATAAAATATGCTTTCATGCAAAAGGAATTCTCAAAAAACTTAGAAGATAGGGAATTATACATAGAATTCAAGAGGTCCATAATACATAGAGTAGCATGAATATTTCCAAAACTACCATGTGTAGAAGCTATTGAATGGATCTTGCTACATATGGATAGCAAGAATATGATTCTTAGTAGTGAAAGCGGAAATTTGATTTCCACCTATCATCCACATGATTTACATTCCTATTTTAAGATGGTAACTCCTAGGAAGTATTTGAATACACATTTCCACACAACTTGAGCTAACTTGAATACCAGGGATATTATCAAGTTATGGTGGAAAGAGCCTACAAAGTTTCATCAAAATCCAAGTGCGGTTTACAATACCAAATCCTTGAGAAAGGCCTACCAATATCTTATGTCGATGCGTTGCATATTACATGGGAAGAAGAATGTAAAATATTTTGAAGAGAGATGGATTTATTTACTCAACCTAGTTGTTTCCAAAGGCAAGATCTTTAACTACACTGACATCCTCTCTCATGAACTGCATATACATATACAAAAAATTAAGACAACTTTATAAGCCAAACAATCACCATAATTTTATATGTCTACTTATCTGGTGGATGGAATTTGTGCTCGCTGGGCATTCATAGGAATTAAATGGAATTGAACCCCTCAAGGGAAGTTTTCTATCTATTTTCATTGCAGATTGTTTTCACAAGTTTGTTTTAGAGGAGTATATACGAGACTGGTCGCGAATTTCTTCGCAGTTTTATATCAGATGATTTTTTGAGAAAAACCCCCCCTACATTACAGATCATATGAAGGAGGCACTATATGATATTGCAAGCAACTTCACTTCACCACAGGGTACATACATCATAGTTTTTGGGTGCCAAACTATCACTCACCTTATGTCGAGGTATGTGACCGACAAGGTGTTCCTGCAAGAGGTTTCCTACCAATTGAATAATTCTTTATCTGCGTCGCTCCAAAGGAATAAGAAGTCTACTAGGCCCTCTTTTCCTTTATGGATTGGATCATATGAGCTTAAGAACCTTAAAGCAATTGAATTTAAGATTGAAGAGCTTAGGTGCCTTCATTTTGGAGTAATGAGTTTTCTTATATATGACCCTAGAAATGTTTGTAGACAACATTCTACCAAGATATGTTACACCTAGCCATATGTACCTATGATAGTTCCAGAAGATGAGAATATAAGAACTGGTAAAACGCATTAAGGAAGGATCATCTAGGAGATGAGGTGAGGTCTTCCCATGTTTCACAGGTGCTAGATACAAAGATGGAGGAGATACAGTAGGAAGTGATTGCCCAAGCCAACGTCGTATTATCAAAGAAGAGGCCAAAGCATGATTCAGTAGCAAAAATTTAAAGGTTTATCCACTTTGAAAAGGTCCAATAGAAGCGAAGCAATAAAGAAATCAAAGGGAGGAGGAGAAGAGAAGACAAGCAAAAGAGAAAAAGCAGGAAGAAGAACACAAAACAGAGGAGTATTGAAAACAAAAGGAGGAATAATAAAAGAAGAAGTAATGTGACTTGCTAAAGAAGAAAGAAGAGTTGAAGAAGATAAAAATAAAGGAGCTACATAAGAAACAACAAGAGGAAATCTTGAAAAAGTAGAAAGCAGAGGAAGAAAGGAAAAGAGCAGAGGAAGAAAAACAACATAAGTGGTTATAGGAAGAGGAGATGAGGAATAAATGGAAAGAAGAAGATACATGAGAAATGGAGGAAGAATTAATGGTTTGTGACATAAAAGTAGAGCTAGAAGAGGAGGAATACATTGAACTAATTACAAATGAGCCCAATATTCAGTCAAAACCTCCTCTCACTAGTGACCATCTCCCATTCAATGAAATGGAAATTGTTCCTCTTCCTGATAACAAGGTCATGGATATATCCAACTTTACCTTTGACCAACTGAAGAATAGGACTGTACAAGAGAGTCCAAGGTACTACCTTGATGACCCTATTCATCATGTTTCCATAGACACAAAAAGGGTCATAACATCCAACACTAGGAGGAATCCTCAAGCGGTCATTGCAGCAAATGTGGCCTTTTTTACAAAATCACAGGATAATACAGAGTATCTTCTGAGTGATAATGAACTACTGCAAAAGGAGATGACTACAATAAAACAATAGGTTGATCATCTTGTTGCAAAAAATCATAGCTTGAATTCTACCAGTATCAACAAAGTGGAGTTGCAGTTAACCATACTTGAAGAACTAAAGCTAATGGAAGACACTATGAAGTAGCATTACAATGAGATTATCTTCTTAGATGAGGTGATGATGCCCCTAGTTGAAATACAAAAAAAAACAAAAAATAAAAAAAAATCATCATAAATCCTGAAGGTTCTAAAGGTTGCAGGCATAAATGTGGATTTGATGCAGGTTTGGGGCATCAAGTATTTGAATATTCCTGAATGTTTGGTCAAGAAGGAAAGATTAGCATACAGGGTGGATAGAGAAAATTTGAGGCTACATACTCAAAACTACAACCAACTTGGTGAACAGATGATCAACACTATAGTTGTTGATGCCTTATTGCACAACAATTTAGAGTCCCTGGCACGAAACCATAAAATACCTTTTGTGGGCCCACTTGGAGAAATAAGGGGCAAGGATGTCATCATGAAGGATTTGAAAGATTTTATTGAAAAAATTAGCCAAGAAGAAAATCAAGAAGGCTTGGAAGTGGCTAAAAGTACCATTCTACATTATGCAATTGGACTGGCCAAAGTGCATACGAAGTTATTCATGTCGTGGAGTCGTATACAATCAAATTGCAAATATATACTTCTAGATGCCTTGGAGATAAATCTGTGGTACAATGTATATCTACCATCAAGAGTCAAAGTTATTGCAGTAGAGTTCAAAGCACAGAACTCCTACAATACTAATGAACTCCACTCTCAAGCTATCAATTTTTCTTTTACTCCTACACGTGGAAATTTTGTCTTATTGTAATTTTTCCCTATATAGCCACCATTTTTAATGTAATTTGTATTTTATGAGAATAAGAAATTCAATGTAAAATAAGTCCAAGAGACACATGTGGAATATGAAGAGTCACATATAAGTCTATAGGTTGTATAGGTCAAAGAGTCATTAGGAAGCCTAAAGGTCATTTGCATTTATTATAAATAAGGCCTCATAACTCAAGTAAAGGACTTGGACTTTTGGATAATTCGCATTGGCTCCTCTAGTTGTGCATAGGGGAGAAGATCATTCTTTGGAGAAGCAAGTGGTAGCTTCATGTTCCACTATTAGGGCTAGTGTTAGGTCCCTATAGTACTAGTGTAACCCCTTATTGTTATTGGTGCAACCCCCCTATTATATTGTTGTGCCCATGTAGTCCCCATATTGTTATTATGGTGCCGCATAGAAGCCCACTATTTTTATTGTTGTTGCCTTACATTCTTATTGTTATGTTGACTCTAATTATATTATGACCCCTTAGACTCCTATATATAGAAAGGAGGTCTTGTCATTTGTATCATCCAAGAATTGTTCATTTGCGTAATGTAAACGAGGTTGCCCCCTCAAAGAGGCTTATTTCTAAGCCATTGATCTATCTTTTCTATCTTTTTGTGAGTTGGTTTCATAACAACTAGTGTTTCATCAACGTAATAGTGTCCTTAGATCTTTCATTTAATTATTAGAAGCTCTTGGAGCCAACACTCGTTCATGCATGTATTGTGAATGTTGTAAGACTATTGTTTAAATGATTTTGGTGCATGTTTACGTTATGCATACTATAGAGAATGAACTATTTTGTTAACTTTAAAAATATAATATTGTTGAATGGGTGTTTTTATGTGTTTCATGATCTTGCTATCTTGCGAACTATTTTGTAGGTTAATTAATGATTCTTTTCTATTAATATCATGTGTCTATCTTAGGATAGTACTATTACTTTTCTATTTGAGGCTCGTCCCTTATCTTCCTTTCATGAAAGGTCCCTTTAAACTTTACAATTAGTGTATCACAAAGATTACACACTTGTTTTCCCAAAAGTTCTGTCTATGATCTCTTGTGTATGTTGTGCAGTCAAGGCATATCTTTAAGATATCTTGCAAACAGAGATCGGACCTAACATCTGGATGGGGATCCTACTCCAAATGGTGTGAGGTATAATTGGAACCTCACATTGGGGAGACCCCCTGTATGTGGTGGTATATTCTAGCACTGTCAACATGTCATCATTAGAAAATTTCCTCGCTACTGATAGTGGGAATAATCCTATATACCTATATCTATAGATTCTTTAAGTGTTCAACTTCAACACCTCTATTCATACTTGTTTGGTTGTACTAGTTACCTTCACTCCCATTATAATTATCAGTGGGTAGTCTCATGTTTGTTAACAATATACATCAACAACCGATAATCAAATGATTTCACACATGGTCGACTTCAACCTATTTATTCCCATTATATTGAAATCTACATTTGGTGGTCAATTTGAAGTCCTCAAGTTGTGTCAACATTCTAGTTCATTTATTAGTTCCTGTAGTTTAGTATCATGTCAGTGATTTACATATTTATATGTTTCTCCTCACATTAGTGACATCTTTGTTATCACCTAAAAAATGATCACCTAGCTATTTTCTACTAGGATGATTGAAATACACCAATCACTATGGGTTTTACACATCAAAACCCACTTTTACCATAGGAAGTAAATTAGAAAACCATTTTTTCTAAGTTATTTTTGTTTAATTAATTTACTTACTTGAAAATAACCCATAAATTATTTATTTAATTTCATGTTATTTTTATATTTTTACCCTTTTAGTGAAAATAATTAAAAATATTTTCAGTTATGCATAGGAATGATTAAATAAACCATTATTTATTTATTATTCCTTAATCTTTACACATTTCTCCTATGAAATAATTATTAAATCATTCTTTAGTAATTATTTCTAACTTACCTCGACCATAAATTCTTAAAGTAATTAATAAATCATTTTTATTTATTAGTTACTTTAACCACTATTTTTAATTAATTAAATTAATCATTATTTATTGAGTTAGTTCACTAAACAAAGATTTTTGACCATTTCATTAATCTTTTCCTCTACTAAATATAATAAAATACTCATAACAATTAAATCTTGATTTTGTCTAATAATACTTTATTATTTGACTAGATCTAGATCTATCCTAGCATTTTGTTATAAATAGAGAGGTTTATAAAATACTCATAACAATTAGATCTTGATTTGGCCTAATAATATTGTATTATTTGACTAGATCTAGATCTATCCTAGAATTTTGTTATAAATAGAGAGGTTTTTCCCTCGCTACTTACACATGATCATTATCATCATCGTCACTTTGATCTTCTTAATTTTGAGCTCCCCACACTGAGTTCAGCTTCCATTGTCTTCTTATGCGTCCAGGAGGGAGAGAAATATCCAACTAAAGTGTAGGGATTAAAAGAACCCTCCCACGCAGGAGGACTTCGAAGACCCATGTCTACATTCTTCTCCTCAAATGAACATTACTAATGAAAATTTTCCCTTTCCATTGGGTGTTATATATGCAACTTTGGTATATATATATATTTGGGTCTCCTCAATTTCTTTTATAGGTTTCTAATAATTTTTATGCAGATTTGAAGATTAAAGATGAAGCTTGCAGATTTTTAGCATATTTTTCTACTCTTTTCTTCTTGTTAGGAAGATACATCACTAGCCGAATAAAAGTATATTTTTTTACTCATCTACTTAGAAATTTTCACCTAAAAAATGGCGACTCACAGTGGCGCTTGTGGTGGGTGTCTCTCTAGAATGGACACTACCCAGAAAACCATGTGTATTGGTTACTTTTGGCCTTCTCTCCTTAGTGATTGCATTAAAGCAGTCAAACATTGCCCTGATTGCCAACATTTTACCCCAAAGGCAAGAGCTCCACACGCTTCTTTAAACCTCGTTATCATGACTGGACCTTTCAATAAATGGGCCATAGACTTTATGGAGTGTAACCTACCTCTTCCAATGGCCATAAGTACAACATGGGGGTTATTAACTATTTCATTAAATGGATTGAGGCCATGCCCCCTTTCAATAACATTGCAACTACCACAGCTTATTTCTTCTTTAACCATGTCATCACTCGTTTTGGGGTTTTGAAAGAATTGGTCTCAGACCATGACCAGCATTTTGAAGATGAGATTTGGTGTGAATTATCCTCACTATTAGGTATGAACACCAATATTCATCATCCTAATACTCACAAGGAAATGGACAAGTTGAAGTTGTTAACAAGATCTTTAAGGCTATGCTTCAACAGTTGATGGATAAACACAATACCAACTGGCATTTAATTATCTTCCCTACATTGTGGGCCTATAGAAATTATGTTAAGACTACCATTGGGTTAACTCCTTTCCTCCTTGATCACAGACAGGAGGCAGTATTACCAACTAAGTATCAAATTCCCTCCCTTCATCATGTTATCAAACTCCTCCTGATACCCAACCTTTAGAAAAGAGGCTCATTATGTTGAAGTGCACCAACAAAGTCCATTGTATTGCTTTGCAAACCATTGAAGTATCCAAGAAGCACACCAAATCCCAGTATGACTATCGAGTTCATATGTGTACCTAACACAAATATGATTTAGTCCTCATCTATGATAGGCCCATGATATTCTAGCGCACAAAAAGTTTGAACCATTATGGCCTAGTCCTTATGTTTTCAAAAAATGTTTGGGTCAGGGGGAATATATCCTATAGGGCCAAGAGGAATAGCTTCTCCCCAAACCTCATAATTCCCTCTATCTTAAGGAATTATACCCTTAGTATTTTACCTTAGATTGCAATTTTTTGTTTCTCTTTTCATTGTTAGGTAGATTGCATCCTTCGTCATCTCATTGGTTGTATTCTTGTGCCTTTTAGATGTATCCATCATCCACACTATATAATGGCTATGGTGACAGTGCGAGTCGCTTCCCCAAGAATCTAGCCTCGACATCTTCAGCCATTTTACCCCTTTGCATTCATTAGTCCATTTCCATGGTGTATGCATCAGATCTTCCACTAGTAAGCAAGTTGAATATTATGCAATGATAGGTTTCTTAGTCAATGCCCTTACTCTTCACATCTGTCACCTTCATGTTTCTCTTCATTCCATGATGCTTGGCATGCAATTGAATGGTGATTGTCATGTGTATAATTGTGTCATATTAAGAAATATCTACAAGTTAATATTTTGGCACGTGAATTTGAATCCATATCATTCAATCATGTTCCTAGAGCTCAAAATTAACTATGTATATACTGTTAGCACTCCTCAGTGTCCCAAGGCTGAAAAAGGAGACCGACGAAGGTAAACTCAAACCAACCTTTTGATTTGGAAGCTAGCCCTACCAAAGCAGAGAGGGCTCTCTCTATAGTCACAGCCAAGGATTTGACTGGTGAAAGAATGGATTTAAGGCTAGATAGTTTAGCTCAATTTAGGGTTTTTTATTTTAGGTTTTTTTTTTTGGATGATGGTCTAAGTCTAGGGGGATAGGTCAGGGTTTCGAAAGATGAGTTTGCAGAGATATAATGGGGCAAGGTGGGCATGCTCAGTTAGCATTATTTATTTTTCATTGTGTATAGGGCAGAAAAGTAAGGTTTCAAAATGAGCATGAGTTTCATGAATTCATTTATCAGAGGAAAATGTAACAAAAATATGAGAGTTTCATCAAAATAGAGCAAATAATTAAGAATTATGTTTAATGCCTTATGAAACAATCACAATAAATAATTAAGATGGAAGTGGAGAGGAAAATACATTCATACTAATGATAACAGAAGAAAAAACGTTGTTAATGAATAGACCACATGAATCCCACTATAATACCCGCAACTCATGTATATTACTCCTGCAAATAATCACAAGTACACTATCTCTACAAGCCTTGACTAAACAACATCCAACCCTTCATTTGACTTAGATCAAGCTACACCTAGATGAGAAAACACGTTCCCCCTCTTAGGGGTCTAATCCATCAAGATAGGAACAATTTACATCATTTTCTCTAACCAAACCTAAAACTAGGGAGATTAAGAAACAAACTCTCCATTTAGCTTTGACTGACTTTACTAACATTAATGACCATCATAATTACATCACATTTACATTTACAAGCCCTATTTCACTTAGTTACATCATGTAGAAGCCTAAATTGACTAATGAAATCATGGAAAGTCAAGTTTGATTGATAAAAACCAAAAAATGGCATTGTTGACAGAAGCGCAGCGAATTTGCTCATAAGCGCAGCGAAACTGCCAGAAGCGCAGTGTGGACTTTGTAGGAAAATTTGAGGGGGTTTCCTTGGTCCATTTGCTAATATGGAAACTGGTGATGGTAGATTAGTGTGTCTATTTGCCTCCAAAAGTGATAAACCTGCAATAATCCCTTTTCTAGTGTTGAAATATGGAAACAAGAATACTCCAATTTAATTTGTCCTTGAATTAAATTGTGAATTAAAATAGAATTTAGTCTTAATAGCTATTTGGAAATAATTTATTTATTTATTTTAAATTGATTAGTTGGAGAAATAGAAGTCTTTCTGAAGTCATGCAAGAGGTATCCCTTAAATTAAGGAGATAATATTGAGTTATATTTGAGTTGTAATTAATTAACTTAGTTTACCGAGTTAAGTCCAGATAAATTAGTTCCAAACTATTTGAGGAACTAATATTGAGTTAACATTCAGTTGATGCATTAATGCACTCAATTAGTGCTACTCCAGTTAGCTGAAGATTCTCTCATCAGAAACTCATGCATGTCTATTCTAAGAAAGATCCAGTTGAGATTAATGTTCAAGGACAGTGTTGCAGTAAAGGATAAATCCTTGAGGATTATGCAGTTTTGGAGGTAGGGTTTTCCATTTGGTAACTGGGAATCATCCGCAAGGAACAGCGCAAGGAAATAGGAGCTTGGAGGGTAGAGAGAAAGGCTAGATAGAAGCCAAGATTGCCTATGAGCATCTGTGAGGATTGTACTGAGAGCTCGCTAGCTGAGAGCTAAGGCTTTGTATAATTCCTATGTATTTCCACCATGTATGATAATACAATAGTGTGGGGTTTTTAGCTGAGGCTTTCCCCAAAGTATTTTCATGTGTATTGTGCCATTGATTCTTCTTCTTCTGGTTATATTGTTCAGCTCGATCTTTAATCTTCCACAAATTGATAGTAGAAGTAGGTTATAGTATTATGCTTTGATTTATATTACATTATCGGGTTAACCTACATAGATTTTCTACATGGTATCAAAGCTGTGAACAGTATACTGAGAAGAGAATTCGAAGTTTGAAGTTCGGGGTTGCAGGTGCAAATCGAATTCATATCATACTTCAAGGTTGGCCAATGGCGTTCTATGACTTGAGACTTGAGTATGCCTTGGCAGGTAGCTCGAATTACATAGCCTGGAAAGATATAATGGAGGTTGTATTAGAAGAAAATGGCTTGAAGGAATTCATTGATCAAGAAATCCCAAAGCCAGCTTCAACTAATGCACAAGAGTTGGCTGAGTGGAGAACTGTGTGGCAACGGCAAGATGGGTCATCCTTGAGGAGTCTCCATGGGAAGGATACTCCATTTTCAATGTGGAAGACATTGAAGGACCTCTACAAGAACAGTAGCGACGAGAGGAAATTGGCGCTCAAGGATAAGCTTCAAAGAATCAAGATGTTGAAGGGCGATACTATTTCCACATATATGAACAAGCTCACCATCTCCAGAGATGAGCTTGGCAGTGTGGGAATAACTACTGTCAATGATGATATGGTGAGCCTCACTCTCCTTGACCTTCCAAAGAGTTGGAATAGCTACCAAGCCTTTAAGAATGGAAGGAAGAAACTTCCAGATTGGGAACGACTGTGGTCGGATCTTATGCAGGAGGAGATTAGGAGGAGCACATGAGATGGTTCTTCATCCAAGAATGATGATGAAGAAAATCTAGCCTTATTAAGTAAGGCAAGTAAAGGGAAGGGGAAGGCTTCTCATTTCAAATCGAATTCTTCTCATGGAGGGAAGAAGGGTGACATGTCTAAAGTAAGATTCTTTAATTGTCACAATATGGGACATTATGCGACTAATTTCCCATCAAAGAAGTCCAAGAAGAGATCCTTAGAAGGATCGGAAGGTGAGCCATTAGCCTCTCAATTCGAAATGGAATTTACCCTCATCTCATTCATGGTGTCATCGATGATGGGTTGTGTTTGGTATCTTGACAGTGGACCCTCATTCCACATGATTGGTGATAAAAAAAAATTCAGTGCCTTGGAGGAGAAAGACCTCAAGATACGCATAGCGATGGGTGACAATGGAAAGTATAGTGTTTTAGGAGTGGGTGTGATTGCTTTTTAGAGGGAGCATGGAGCTCCTCTCACCTTGACAAATGTGATGTATGTGACTGTACTGAAGAAGAACTTGGTATTGATCGCGATGTTGGAGGACAAAGGCTACGATGTTGTCTTCAGTAAAGGAAAAGCATTCCTAAGACACATAGACATGGGTCAGAAAAAGAGGATAGGGATTCGGGTGAAGAATCTCTATAAACTAGAGGTAGATGATTGTGTATCATTGAGTACAATAGCAGAATTGGTGCAAAGCGAAGACATTGGCAAGTTGTGGCATAGATGGTTGGACCATTTGCATCATGGGGCTTTGAAGATAATGCAACAGATATCTATAGGACTTCCCAAAGGTAAACTTGAGCAAGTTGATACATGCAAAGGTTTTACCTTGGGAAAGCACACAAAGTCTTCCTTTCATGATCGAGACAGTTGAGCAGAGGCTATCTTAGAGTGAGTTCATATTGCTTTGTGTGGACCATTCTTGACGGAATCCATTGCGAAGCAAAGATATTACGTGATTTTCATTGATGACTATTCTCGTAAATGCTGGATTTATTTCATGCAGAAGAAGGACCAAACTTTCACAAAGTTTTGTGAGTTCAAAGCTTTGGTCGAGAAAGAGTCAAGGAAGAAGATCAAGGCCTTGAGAAGCAACAACGGTGGTGAATATGTCTCTCAATATTTTAAGGACTTATGTGCAGCGGAAGGAATTAAATGAGAGTTGACGGTACCTCATAACCCACAGTGGAATGGGGTGGTCGAGAGGAAGAGTAGAACTATTGTAGGGGCAGCACAGGCAATGCTGCAAGACCAAGGCCTACCACTTTACTTGTGGGCTGAGGCATGCAACACAACAGTCTATTTGTAGAATAGAAGCCCACATCACATACTTGGGATGAAGACACCAAAGGAAGCTTTCTCCGGTAAGAGACCAGATGTGGGTCACTTCAGGATCTTTGGCTCATCGGTATATTTCCATGTGACAAAGGATGCACGGAAGAAGATTGAGCCGACAACAGAGTTGGGGATATTTGTGGGGTACACTGAAACACCTCACAATTATCAGGTGTACTTGCCTACCAGTCGAAGGATAGTGGTTCTCAAAAATCTCATGTTTGATGAGAAGAAGGCCATGTGAGTTTCCCGTGAGAGGGAGCTCTAACTACGTGTTGTGGAGGAACTGTTGGTTCCTAAGGAGGAGGAGCCTCGGACTGATGCAGAGTAGCTACTGTTGATGCCTTGAAAATCGCTGCAACAACATTGGGGGATAACCACACGGTCCGGACCTTAGTACAGCTCCTTTTCCGTTTGGGATGGTGGCTCCGACTGGATATAACGGGACCAGTTTCCCGATAGTGAATAAAAGGGATGGATGAGTGATGAGTTGTCTGTTTTAATGATAGGCGGCTAGCTTATTCTATTAACAAAAATAAGAAAACTAATACTAATCCTGGGAACAACTTATTCATTTGAAATGCAGCGCTTAATAATCCTTATCTATTCACAAGCATATAGATGACTCTGTAAATAAAACATGGATATTCAGTCATTTAAAGATTACTTCATCTAAATAGTTAAATGAAGCAATTAAAACAAATTACTACATTTACCATTTATATCATCAATACATATATAATTGAAAGAAAAGCATGCTATAAACAGCCAATAGTGGGACGCATAAAGAATGCTATTAAAACACATATATATAAGCGATAATAGCAAGAGCGATTAAATAAAAATTCATATAACAGGAATGAGTACAGACGCAGATAATAGTACCATGTGAGCTGCTAATCAATCCTAAATATCAATCACTATTCAGAATTCTTCCTTCAACACAGAAATTCTTTTAAACAAAGACAGTAGTGCACATTTGTATAAAAACCTTCGTCATCAAAATCAGAATAATTGGTCCAGTTTCATAAAAGAATACCCCTGAAGTACAATAGTGCAACTTCAGGGTTTAAGTCATATACAAAACTTTATGACCCTTTCTAAATGCATGAAAGGGTCTATAAATACTGCTAAGCTAAAAAAATCTATGAAACAAAATCCTACTAAATTGGCATCAATAAATGTTATCTATCTCCTTGGGGGCGATCTAGCAGTCGGCGATGTGAATCATGACTCAGGCTGCTTGCCTTTAAACCTGAGCTGGCTTATCGCAAGCATTGGCTCCACTTCGGGTGGTCTGTTGAGGCGCAAGCTGAGTTGGGCAGCAAAGGTGGCATCCTGAATATCGGGTATAATATACCCGATAGCATCTGTGAGGCATTTTAAGGCGGCTTTCTGGATATGCGGCTTCACTAAGAAGAACCAATAGGCATCCCATGTTAAACTATTGATCCCCGTGATTAACCTTCCATTTTTTCCAGCTCTGGGTAGCATGAATTCTCCAACATCTTTGTCATTGTTAATTGGCCTCGGGTACATTGGGAAATCATGTTAGACAAATAAAGAGTATTATTTACTAATTCAACCAAATTACTAGTGGTTGCCTTGCATCTTAAAATTGCTCTTTCTGCCTTCATTAACTGTGATTTCCATTCTGTGAATAATATTTCCTTATGTGATTCCAGAATCCTTGGTAGGTTAGCTGTCTGTCCCTGATCGGAATCTTGCCATTCCAGAAAATTTGTCAATGTTTCTTCGGCCTGATCCAAATTTTTCCTTGCCTTTTCTACTTTTTTGCTTATGGATACCACTAAGTTGCACAATGGCTCTGCCTGGGTGATTTGCTGACATAGGAGTTTCATTTGATTTATCAATGCTTTATTTAATTGGAACGCCTTTGCTTTAAATTCATCTACCTGAGGGAGCTTTTTCATTTGCTCAATTTGATTTGATAATTGAGCGATTTGCTCATCTTTGGATTTTATCATTCCCTTAGTTGATATTTTTAATTGCGCCAATGTTGCCGATAGCTCCTTTTGCTTTTGGATTGTGCTTTCGTCAATCCTTTGTTTTTCTTCTTTCAATTGCTTAGTCAGTTGATTATTATTTTGTTGTTGTACTAGCAATTTCTGCTCTGCCTTCTGCTATGCTTCCGATAATTGAGCCTGTAGCGAAAAGATGTCTTGATCTTTCGCCTTTAATAGACTGCTCACCTCCGATGCTTTATCTATGGTTGCCGCCGAATATGCTCCAACGTATTGCGATAGCTTTGTCAAGTCATCGGAGGGATCAATTCTTCCTTTCACACCACATTGCTCGTTACTGTTAATTCAGGGAATAAATAAGGTTGATCACCCCTTCTCCTCTTCCTCTGTCGCTTTACAACAGCTTTATGCTTAGGGCTATAGAAGACATCCAAGGGAGGAATCTCTTCTATCTGCAAAATGATTTCGCCCGATGGATCCTTGGGAATTATTTCTGTTTCCTTTGATTTGGGTGGGTCATTGGTTTCGCCCGAAACCTGCTTTGATGTCGCTTCCTGTGTGTCGCCTTCTTTTGAAACCTCGTCCTCTTTAGAGCATTCTAAATTGCTGATGATTAAATTGAATTGCTGCCATTCTTGGAGCAATTTCGGATCAGTCTGCATATCATCATTAGCTCTTGAACTGCTCTCTTCCTGAGTTTTCGCCTGGGTTTCTTCCTGTCTCTGCAAGTTTGCCTGGGTTTCCTCCTGCCTCTGGTCATGTACTTCCTCCTACTTCTTTGATGTAATAGGAGGTTCTTTGTCACGTTGCTCCTCAGGCTCGCTTGATTTTGTTGTTGTTGGAGTAGTCGTTAACAAGTCTAGAGGCAGAGTTTGCAACTTCTGTTCTCTAATTCTGTTAAATTCGGCTAGCCCCTCATCGTTGTATTCATTTATGGTGAGCGATTTAACTTGATATAGCGACTCAGCCGATGCGAACAAATCCTCAAATCTATCTTCTTTGTGCTCGAACTTGGCCAATTTGGCCTGTTCGAGTGCATTGTAGGCGATTTTCCTTGGATCGAATCGCCTGCTTAGCAGAGTTGCCAGAGTCAGCGAGTTTATTTTCTCAGCTTCCTTCTCTGCATGTTTGAGATCATGCAGAGTGTAAAAACCAATTCGCAAAGGAAAGGAGGGCTAGACATGCTTCTTTTCTTTTTTCAGGGTCTGAGTAACCCCATCGGCATTGATTTGATAGGCTACTTCCCTAGCAAGTAGTTTATTAGGGATGTATAGAGGAAGCACATGGGGCTTGGCTTGACTGCCAAAAACTCTAATATAGGTGAACTTCTCTTCTCCAAACCAACTTGCTATGGCAGTTAAATCCACCCCCACTTGGTCAAAAATCTTCGGGGCAGGCTTATTGAAAATGGAATAATGAATAGGCAACATGAAACCGTTGCAGATTTGATACAAGTGGTGTTTGTAGTTGGTATTCCACAACTTTTGATGATATATGTGGACGGGTGCGGGGTCTTGCGACGTCCACCTCCATCCGAGCACAGGAAATTCAGAATTAAAACATAAAACATCTAACACATAGGCACTGTAGTAAAATGGTGGAATGAACCTCTCAGTGACGCGAGAGTTAAATCTGAAATTAAGAATGGCAGTTGCTAGCTTATCAGATAGTATATCTGCCCAATCCATTATTTCGCCACTACATGTCGCCTCTATTAAGGGGACCATTTCTATGGTAAAATTGGCGGAATCATGTAATCCCCATAGTCTGCACATCATAATCCCAGCATAGAAGTAAGGAGAACATAGAGAATCGACTAAGTACTTACACAAAGATTCATGCTTGTGCTTTGCTGGATTTTGTCTCCAACCTCGAATTGGTTCGGACTCAGTCTCATTTTCTGCTCGGAACTTCTCTTGGAATTTTGTGTTATACTTCTTCTCCTCCACAAGCAAATGATACATTTGCCTTAGATCTTCGGCTCAAAAAGAACCGAAAATCCTCCCATCTATAGTGCTGAAAGTTCTATCAGTAATTGGGATTTCTTGAATCGCCCATCTTACCACATCCGTATATGGGAGAATTTTCTCCCGGGCCGCTATTCTATGAAGAAAGGAATTGGCCAAGTCTTTCAGATTAGCCTCATATTTGCTAGTGCTGTCGCATGAGACTTGTATTCCCGTCACCCTCGGCTCTTCAACTTCAATAAAGTTATATGTTCCTTGCCAAGTAGCTCTGGTAAGTCCCAGGCACGTAGTGTCTGATATAAGCCCTTTCTTTTTACTGCCTGGATCAACGACAGGTTGCCCTGCGACCGGCGAAGCGCAAGGCATTGTGGTATTTTTGGACTTCTTTACCATTCCACTCAAATCTGTCTCTGCAGGAGAATTCTGCACAGAGAGAACGATAGGCATAATACAAGAAACAATAACATGAATCGAATAGATTGAGATATATATATATTGATAAATTCATGGTGATCGATTGACTTAAGATGGCTTTGAATCAAATCTGAAAACAGATCGCAAGCTTGTTGTTTTCATTAAATGACCGTTAAGGCCTGTCAATCTCATCAATACCAGTCGTTTCGATTAATGGCTGAATGATTTATTTGAAGCATGCCTTGGGCGATTTGGTGGTTGAGCGTGGATGAGCTGCTTTTCGAAAGATAGTGCCTTAATTACGAATAAATCGTATTAAATTGCCTTTATGGTTTTGCTCTGAAAACTGTGCTTTTGCCTTTATCGCAATCGAGTGTCGGGGAAAATCATAAGTCATTGTTTTGGTTACATTTGGAATCCCCGATCGCCGATAGCAATATCGCATCACGTCGGGAGTAGCGAGTGGGGCAGTAAGAAGGCGTGTATAGTCAATCGTTGATTGCCGATAGCGATATCGCATCGCATCAGGGCAAGAGGGAGCTTATTTGCGTTAAGCCATTATCGTCGATTGTCGATTGCCGATATTGCATCGCATCGGAGCAAGGGGGATTTAATTTCGTTCCTTCATTTCTTACCGATACTCGATAGCGATTTCGCATCGGAGCAAATCAAAATGTGCTCAAGTTGTGTTCCCTTTGTCATTGCGATATGCGATCTTGCGATCGCTTTATCGCAATGACAAAAGATTAATCATTTTACGTTAAGGTTTTTTGATTGGTTTATGGAAAAGGATTTTTGGTAATGTTTTCTTTTATTTCTTCGGGCCTTTTAGAATAGAACTCAAATTGATACCAATTAAAAAACAAAAATTGAAAAGGGACCCATTTCATTTTATGTTTTTTGAGATAATATTGATATGAAATGGGGGGTTGTTGTAGGGGACAACAATTGGCGATTCGCTGGAAGAAACAGTTATCTCTGGAAAGTATAGAAATACTTAAACTTTTTCAAAAATAGAAATTTTATCAAAAGGGAAAATTCTAATATAACTAGGTATAGTTTCATTCCAAACAAAATAAAACTTTCTCAATTAATTCCCTTTTTTGTTAAAATATATACATTCTAGATTTTAAATTGGCTTCTATTGGTTGGTATTGATAAAACAGAAAACCTTTCCAAATCAGCTTTTAAAATTAACTCGTTTGTCATAGGTAGAGCCTCTGCTACCAGCAAACTTCCATAGTTTCGGCAGGGATACCTTTTAACCATATCATTGTCTATTTTCCCATTCACCTTAGAGCATGATTAACAGAATGAATTCAAAATATTTTTTTCACATTTTGTATTTCTTTTCTTTTTTCTGTTATTTTGTAAGATAAAAAGCCATTGCCCTGGTGTGGTGGCCAGTTAAGTGACAATGCCATTCACTGGTAGTAATCTAACCGAACAAGCTGGCTCGTGATGAGACCCCTTGTCTTACAATTGAAGCCATTACCCTCTTTTGGTATGAAGTATTGGTAATGTCAGCTAAACTATTTCCCTATGAACATGGTAAGCAGGCTTGTAATAAGACCTCTTATCTTTTATATTTAGTATTCTTGGAATTACATTCTGAGTAATCACAAACTTGGGTAAGTGGGATAGACAATTTCCTCCTTAAGACAAGATGGATGACAAGGTAAGAGTTGGAGATGCTGAAATTGGATTAGCTTTTATTTTGATATTGATAACCTTCTTGTGACCAATTTGAAAAATCTAAAAAGATTTACAATATTTATAAACTTCGAGAGGGGTTCACTAGGATTGTAGTGTAGTTTC